>JAAMPI010000311.1:0-43723 GCA_013054445.1 Cudoniella acicularis
GCTTATACGAGATCATTGGCCTTTGACAGCTCGGTCGTCAATCCGGCGACCGCCCCAGGCACTGCACCCACCAATTATAGAATTTGGCGCACACCTTTCTTTTGTCGGTACGTAAAAATCATGGGCCGGCGGGAGCGGATTAGCTAACCTAAGCTTTTCAGGCCATGTCCCGTTTCACGAATGATTGGAAAATATCCTAGAAGACTTTAATTATACTTCTTATTTAGAAGCTTATAAATAAGGTACGAAGTGGGAAGAAATTAAAGAATCGCTTTTATTTTAGTATATATTTAGGTTTTTAGATAAGCAGTCTATTTTAATAAGAACCCTACAAAAAATGCTAAAGGAGAAGTGTATATAGTCCTGGACTAATGCTAGCATACATAGAAATGTTTTCACAAATTGCGACTATTTTACAGTCATTCGTAGACAGGGATATAATTAAATGATGTAATTACTAGCGAAACGCAGAACTGGTAAGTGCTTCGGGACAAATCCCATGCAAACAATCAACGAGCACCAATAATCGAAGAGGTCACCCATGCTACCGAACCATCGGGGCCAGCTTCTATTCTTTGGTGGGATGAAACGAATAGCCAGTGGAGGCGAAGGTGTGGTTACATGCTCGGACCCTTGTTCTATGATGACATCTGCGGTAAGGATCTGGCGAAAGGGGGCTTGGACTTGCTGAGGGGGCCGGAGGAAGGTCTGTTCCCACAAGAAATTGCGTGTTTCCCTCATGGGATTTGCAAAATCTAATTGCTCGTAAAAGTCTTATCGAGCCTGCGTTTCGCTAATCAAGGCACAATGCGCGGCGCATTTTGTCACCCTTGGGGGGTTAGAATAGCTTCAAACTCACAAGAGGGCTACGAAACTCAATCTTTCAGATTCTTTCTCCTGGAATCGCGATTTTCTTGCCCATGCGCTGCTAGCCCCAAAACGTGTATTTTCAATCCGATTTTTATTTTTATTTTAATTTGCCCCTTCTTAAATTTCCCTGTCACGGTAAGCAAAGGAACACACTAACTCCTTTTATTTCTTTTCTCCAACCTCAGAGACAGTTAAAAACGGAGCGGAATTCGCAAAAGGCTCCTTTGTCGGCCGCTTTCATTTCCGTGAGCCCTATTCTCGTCGCTATCTCGCATGCGCCCGTAAGATGTTCCTGATACGAATTCCCACCAGTAAGAATTGGACCTGTGCCGCAGCCGCTGGCACAGGTCACTGATTGCTGACGCACGTTATCTTTGCCGCAACCCAGAAACCTAAATAACTTTGCGTCTTCCTCGCGATCCATTCCTTCATCCCTTCATCCTTCCCCTCTTCCTTCACTTTATCTATCAGCTTTAATTCATTACTCATCCACGATAACGGTCCTGACTCGCCCGTGCGTACATGGCCGACGGGTGTGTCCGGACAGGAGGTCTCTCCGTCCCGGGTTTACCGAAGGCATTAGGTTACCGAGTCATTGCCGACTTCCCGGGTTGTACCATTGCCGAATTTTAAAGCTATTCCCGCCTCTTCTCCACACCAATGACAAGCACTTCCCTCGTGTCGCAAAAAAATAAAAAAAAGACAATCACATACTTCTTCGGGTGTTCATACCGCTCCCTAATCCTCCGTGACACCAGTAAACTGCCCATCATGGCTTTTATTCCACTCGAAGCTCTCAAAATTACTTACCCGAACGACAGCGAAGATGACAAGAACCTCACAGCCACACTTCACGATCTCATTAACGGGAAAATAGACCCGAGAGCCGCTGCGCAAACAATTGATCAAATCATGGTGAAAGTCAACGAAGCAGATGTGATTTCTTATAATTCGGTGCCAAATCCAACCGCGGAAATGATTGAAAATGGCACCATTCGCGCCCCTCAACCAGACGGATGGCTTCATTATATATGGAGATATCTAGGCACAACAGCGATGGGCATCCCGCCCTATCACTCTGGGCAGGATCAACTCGTGAGCCTGTTCCAAGAATTGCAGTGCCTGCCAACGCGCAAGCTTCTCAGACTCGTTGATGGTGAGAAACTCGAGGAAACTGAGATCTGGAACTTGACGCCGGAGAATAAATATAACGGCTTCCAGCAGTGGTTATGGGAGCTACACGAAGGTAACCCCTTTTGTTTGTACGCTCTTTACAGTCATTAAATTTTTCTGTAGGTCACTTCCTCTCCGTGTTTTATGGCGAGGACAAACCAGAAGCAGCTGTCGCATATGTCAATTTCTCATCATTCCTAGCCCGCATGTGGGCCAAAGGCATCACAGCAGGGGAAAGCCTCTCCTCCCTTTCTTATTCCTCGCCTTTCGAAAAGCAGGAAATTGCTTGGACCGCCAAATACGCCGACTCCGCCTTCCAAGTTCGGCGTTACGAGCCATTTGCTTGTGGCGCTGCGATATGGATATTGTATGCTGGACATGTCATATTTGAGATGTGTGAGAAGGAGAGGCGGGTTTGGGGGAGAATGAGTCGTGAGAAATGGGGGATTTGGAAGAGGAAGCTAGAGGTTGTTAGGGAGGATGGGAGGTTTGGTGGGGATAATCGGAAGTTGGTTGCGTTGGCTGTGGAGCTTATGGTGAGAATTGAGGCGGAAGGGATTGATGTTCATGCGGGTGGTTTCTCAGAGATGTATGGCTGGACATCTAGTTGGAGGGAAGAGGACGATGGAGAAGAAGAGGACGAAATGGATGATTAGGCTGATGACGAAACGAAAGAGGCGAGAAAGGATAAAATGGCGGTGGAAAAATTGCAAGAGTGAGGGCTGAATCACACCTAAAGGTAGCCATCTTCATGATCCAGCCATATACGCGTCGACTCTGAGCAAAAGACGGCTCTCCCCTGATGAACCAGGTATGTGAGCAGTGTCGAGACTTCCGGGACGAAGCAATCTAATACGAGACTTTAGACAAGCATTTGACGAAAGCCATATTATAATATCTCACAAAAACAAGGATATTGAAACCAATGCTACTATCATTCATCTTACCATCTCTTCATACACACACACGCACACGTGCCACAGTCATATCCATCCCTCACAACAACTTCCAGCCACATCATCCAGCCCTCCTTCCGCTTCCACCTCACCATTTCATCTCATACCATACTTCCCCAAACTCCCTCTCCCTCTGCATCTCCTTAGCAAATTCCCTCGACGTCGACCAATAAAAATCCCCGTCATACAACTGAGCCAAAATTCCGCTGTATCGCGCCGCATCTCTGGGTACCATGCTCGTGTTTGGCGTATGGTTAGCAGGAAGGCGCTAGATGCCGAGGGGTTTGATGGCCAATTCGTATATGATTGAGCTGGCGGAAGCCATGGGAGAGGAGGAAGTTGTAGTGGTGGGAGTGAGAGTGGTCGGAGTGGGTATGCGTGATGAAGATTTTTTTCTTCCGAGTGAAGAGCGATTTGATGAGGGCTTTGATGCAGGTGAAGGCCATGGCTTTTCTGGTTTGTTGGATGTGATTGTTTCGATGGCAGTGTGGCAGTTGATAGTAGTGTCGCTGCGCTTGTGAAGGTTCGAGGTGTGAGGGGATGCTTCGTGGAGGAAGAAGAGAGCGGTGGGTGTTCAAACTTTGGTAATTTTGAGTGTTGTGGTGGGATTTTAATTTTTTTTGCCTCGCTTCGCCAACACTTTTCACCGATATCTATATTATCTACATTGTTACCTCGCATCTGGAAGCCTAAGGTTTCTCTTTCAGTCTTTGCCTTTAAACGGCTGTGAGTGTCTTGCTGCGATTAAATCCTCAACAAGAACTCAGAAACTGTGCCTGCAGCCAACTTACCAAGCTTAATTAGCAGCACAGACCTGTCCTTAATGTTCAAGTATAACTCATGAGCTACCGTGGTTTATTGACCTTGGGCCATGTTGAAGAGTTGGCATTTTAGACATTTGCGTTGGTTTTGAAGAGAGTCTATTATCTACAAAACCACAAAGTACTCATACATTTGCTTCTATTACATATCTCATCACCGTAATCATCGCGTGAGAACACTTCTTGATCTTCTCTCCAACCTCTTCTCATACTACTGGAACCAGTGGTTGTGCGCGACTTCAAGGTGAAAAGGTTGGAGAGGAGGTCAAGAAGTGTTTGTTGCGGAAGCGAGGGGAGTCTTCTTGTGTTCTGGCACTCCAGTTGACTTCGGATCGGCAGATTGCCTTAAATAGACCACAAAATATATGGTGTGCGAGCAGGGCGGCCACAATTATTGATCTATCCACCGTAAATAAAACCTTAGCAAGCTGCAAGTCAGAAATAAGAAGGACAACAGGGAACTCATTGGTCTGTCTGAAGGAACATAACAGGAAATTCTCGGTCCTCAAGTTGGTCTGCGCTTTTGAATACCCTTCCCCGTATGTACTGTCTGGCCGGGCAGCTGACTCGGGTCGTTTCTTGAGAAGTGCGCCTGGCAGTATAGATTCATCGCACACAATTGCTAACCGAAGGGCGAAGGGGGAATATTAATCCCTTTAGTTGGAGACTTGCCTCCCGTGACGGCATTGCTGGAGCATTATAACCTCCCTCCTCATCGTCAGATTTGTCCTTTCCGACAGTTACAACCTTGACGACGTTGCCCAGGGCGACGATGACATTGCTCCTTCCCACAAGTCCTGATATTTGACATCTTCGCGTGTATAGCTACTTGAACACCTTGTTGTCATGGGGTGTCGGTCGGAGCATCCCCTCCAATTCGTCGATTTGAATCATGTACCATACGGGTGAATTGGAGGGGATGCTCCGCATCCGCCAAGCTTTCTCCATAGGATCGTAAATCGACCACAGACTGTATGTAGTGCGTGAATTAGGATTTGACCCACCGACTGGGAGGTAATTTTCGTTTTCGGTAGGATTAAAAGGTGGAATGCTTAAACGCTTCCGTCGAGGTCGATACTCCAAACTTCCCAAGCATCCTCCTCTCGGCCCTCCCTTTGCTAATTGTGTTTTGAAATGAGTTCGCGATGGCGAAGGCCAGGTCCTGATGAGAGATGGCTAGTACTTCCATTTCCCTGTTGAATCTTCTCCCGCTTTCGCCTCCCCATGCCCTCTCTTCTCCTAATAGTTGAAATGGTGAGGCCGAAACCATCTCCGATGTTTCATCGACAGTAGAGTTGTCCAAACTTAACCCTCAGCCTCCCTTTTGCTGAGAAAATGCGCCAAAGGGAGACTGGGGCTGAGCAACAGGAGCTTGTCCAGGCTACCGCGGAAGAGAACGACTTCGAATTCTCTTTGGTCCACCTCGAGCTCTAGCGGAAAAGAAACGCTATCGGGAGCTTGTAGAGCTGGTTCTAAAGGGGTTTGAGCTCTTTTTCTGGTTCAGTCAGACGTAAGACTGGTTCGATTTGAGCGCAATGTCGGCCTTAGCTAGATCTGCTTTCGAATTGCAGTCCATTGAATAGCGTTGTGGATACTGGAATGCGTATGACCGTCCCTTGGTCGATCTGAGGCAGCTCCACGTTTCGTGCGAAGACGAATTGTGGGGATGGTGCCTCTGATTCCATTTGGGATATCTTGCTCTTCTAGATTCGATGAACGGATTCTTGTGAAAGAAGTTATGTTTCCATTGGTATAATTGGCGAAAACATTGCTATTAGTTGGCGTAGCACCAACTCAACTGATCCAGCATATTGCGTATAGTAGATTGGTATTCTGTCACCCGACACAGTTGAATCTGTTGAAGTGCTTACATTTGGATATGGATAGTAACTGTCGCCTCCTCTGTCTAAGCCAGGAATAAGGTCTTCGCGTGGGTCATCTGTATATCGTCCTCCTTTAATGTATTTAACAGATTCCTCGTATTTCTCGACTGGCGCAAGTAGAAAGTGGTACCCCTAACCCTATCTGACAAACTGTCCGAGTTGTTGGAAGATGAACAGGTACAAAATACCTCGCACCACAACTTCATCGTTATTGCCTCCTGGAATTTTGTCCTAATGAAGCCCTTTTAGTGTTTGCGACAGTGAGATGACGAGCGACAGTAGAAGAGAGTTTGAATTTCCGAAGACCTGCAACCATTACTTACCACCAATTCAAAATCATTAGTGATCCTTTTGGAATGAACATCCCTTCATACCAATTACCCTGGGTCGTTGAATGTTGTATTCCAATTTTGTTTGGGGGTCTTGTGCGGAGCAACTCTTTGATTGTTGCTCCTAGATATGACAAGCTCGGAGCATCTTCCCAAGTGGGGTACCTCTCTGAACCAATAACTCTACCCAGATCCTCTTGTCCCTTCTGAATTAGCTCAGGATGAATAGTCGCGAAGAGTAGAAACGTGTTCAGGAACGCAGACATTGTCTCTGACCCTGCTTCTACTAGGCCTCTGCACTGATAAGCGGCTTGTAAAGTATCCAACCCCTGTTTTTCTGGATTGCCCTCATATAAATGCTTGCAAAAGCAATCTTTTGCCTTCCCCGATATACTCGATAGGTTCATCCTCGAATTGCTCAATATCTGAATCGCGTAAGCTGAGATTGGGAAGGATGACCTTTTCTACTACTTCTCCAAGAATTCCTTCGTTGTTAAAATTCTGAGCGCGATCTCCGATACTTGCCACGGCTGTTAGGAAATGCAAGGCTTTGCTGACAAGGATGTCGAATTTTGTTTGAGGACCAGTCGTTGTCAACAGATTCCAAGCGCTAGTGAGGTGACATAAGCTATGTTTTCCTCGAATATCGGCAAAAAATCTTTAACGCCGATCATGATGTCCAGGCTGCCGTGGAGGAGAGTGATGTCAATTCCCTTACTCACTCGGAGTAGGTCTAGAGCCTATTCAGAAGGGAAGGGTTGGTTAGCCTGATATTCAATTTCCAAATTCAGAACACTTACGTCCAAAAGATAGAGCTCGCAAAGCTTATTCACCTCTTCGAGAAAGAGAAAGGACTAACTTTGAGTCAGCTTAAGGACGAAGTCAGGTCAGCTTGATGTTCATATGGAGTTGGTGGCGGGTTGAGATGGATGTCAACCAAAGTCTGGCTGTCGGGGTGTATCCGCCGTAGCGACGAAGTGCTACATACTACATCTGATCTGTGATAGCAACTTGATAGAAGGAGTTTGACTTACTAGGGCTTGAATGATCAATTCCGCTGGGAGTGGTTTGGCTTTTCTTCCGTAGATCTTTTTGTTGTAGGAAGGTTTGAAGATAAGGAAGTGGGAACTTGGGCACAACAAAGAAGAGAAAACTTTTCTGACAACCAATTGCATCATTCCACGTTTCGGCTGCGCAAATCCTTTCTCTAACCCTCGAGGGTTGTGAAGTTAGTGTTGTGGGTAGATGTTGTCTACTAATCATTGCCCAGCATTAACCGAGTGCCTATAGGGAACTCGAAAGGGGTGAGGTCACGTGAGCTCATTACAATTTGTGAATTTCCGTCTTCAAACCCTCACGAGTCGATGACAGCAATAAGTTAAGGATGAGGATACTGTGCTGTCCCGTTAGACTATGATACTGCTGCTCTCGGTAACAAAGTTTATCACGACATTCATCGAACCTCGTCCTTTTTGTCTGCTTGGCTCGCCCTTAATCATTCTTCTCCTTCACGCACAGGAATCTAACAAAGAATCAGAGAACGCTTCATCTTCAATGAACGAATTCCAGCACCGTCTATTATATTCTCGCGCCAAAGGATCTCAGTGAGTAACTTTCTTCCATCGGCACCGGTGTTCTTGTTTTCAGTTGGCTCAAAAGTATTATAATCCTCCGGCGACTGCTAACAAGACTAAAAGAGTGTCTGTCGATTAGTCCAGCCATGGCGGTCAAATCAACGGTACAGAATCCATTTCGAGCCCTTCATCTCAGAAGTACCTATCCAAAAACGAAGCTAAAGCCAGAATGAGCTAACAGAGGATCCGCAGTCATCCAATTCCCATTCTTCCCCCTTCTTCCGAATCTACCCGATCTTCATATCAAAATTGTCGAAAACATCTGCCAATACGAGTCTTCTTACTACGGCCTCTCCAGGCTGAGGCAAAGAAGAAAAAGAAACACCCACATCTCGCACTTCCCAGATCACACCTCTCCAACCCCGGAGGAGTGCGAAGAGGTCTATTGGTTACTTAGCTAGAAGCACGGCGCAATCGATCAGCCCACTCAAATGCCTGCCCACTCTCTTCTCGAATCTTCAACTTGCTTCCTAGTCCCTTCAGGCAGACTAGACTTCTCACAACGATCCACTGGTCGGGAACATTCATCTGCCATATCCTCTCTACTGGTGACGGAATTTCAAGCCTGTGGCCTGCCGTTCTTCTGCGGCCAACACCAGTCCATTCCCCTAACAATTACAACAGCTTTCTACCATGGGATGAAGAGCAGAGAGGGATGATGGACTGGCAGTGCTACTGGGTGCGATAGGTCCTAATTTGACATAAGCGTCGGGGAGTCTGGTTGGAGAACATCCGTGCTAATCCGGCGGCCGAGAAGAAGAGTTTGGAGAAATAAATCCCGTCCTTGCTTATTAGATAGCGCCGAGAGGCAGATCTGTCGGACGAGGACACTCTGCTAAGACTCGCGCCGAGCACCTACTCAAGCATTCACGCAAGTCTTTGGAACCGCCAACATCAGCGATAGTGGACAGATAGACTGGTAAGCGCCTCTAGCCTTTGACAGGTAGTACCGCCCTTACTGACTCTTTTTCTTCGGCAGCCAACCTCTTCGTCATTTTGATCCCAGCACTGCGATAACATCGAGACCTGCGACACGATAGTCCCTAGATCATCTATACACAACGAACCCTTAATATCTATGTTGTCCCACACGCTCACGGAAGTTAAAAAGCTGTTTGAAGTCTCTGAAGGATACTGCTTCTTGGTTTACCACCCCGACCGTAGAGAAGTGGGCCGCAAAACACCATACAAAACACTTCAAGGGGTCGAAATAAGTAGAGAGCCAAATCGAACTGGAGATGTCATAGATAGATAATAGATGATGTATTTTGATATTAATAGAGTTGTTACACAACCAGGCTGCTCCATGATCTTTATCCTTTGAAGTGTGATGAGTGGGCTTGCAGTACCGACAGCGCGAAATCGAGAGAGCGTACCATTATCACTATGCAATCAAGAATCAATACGAGTGTTGGCAGATGTTGTTCCGGTTCTTAAATGGAGGCATGAAGGAGGTGGGCAGACCGGACTCAACTGTTACCGTCGGGCGAACAGCAGCCCCGATCTCATGCAGCACCGGCTTGGCAGGCCCCAATATCGACCATGAGCCTAAGCACAATAGATACAATTATTGCGCGCCTTCTCCGAGATGGTAAGTTTATCTCTAGCGGCAAATATTCTCGTACTAAGATTTTGCAGTTGGCAGCTGCCCCGGAGACACAACGCCTAACCTCAAATCGATCGAAGAACGCGCGCAAAGGTCTAGCAACATGAAAGCGGAACGTGCCGACTAATTTGCAGCAAACACATAATTGAGAAGAGGGAGATGGAGGCACATTTTGCCGCAGAGAAACACTGATCAGGTAGTCTTTGAAGATATCGCGAGGGCATAAGGGTATGGCATAGAAGGGGCACTTGTTCTTAATTAACACCTCGATTCTTCCTTGAAACGCAGCTTTTTTGAAAGTCGCATTCAAATCAATCTACACCGGTGTTTCTGGTCTCTTTCAAGTAGATCTGTAATCTCCGTCGCTGTCGGCCTTGCTGAATATTCTCCGAGGGGAGTTGCGGCCTTAATAATCTGACGCGAATCAAAATGGGATCCGCGACCCATCTCCGACCCATCGCTGCAGACGCCAAATACTCTGTCACAATCCCGGAGACCTCGAAGTTTTCTTGCTCCGTAGTAATCTATTCTATTGTGCACAAATAAACCCCTGCTCTTTTGTTGTGTGTATTCCTAATCTTGTGCCACTCCCCCTTTCGAGCTCGGTTAATTATCCTGTTTGAGAACAGATTCACCTCCTTTCAATTCCACGTCAAAGAACAAAGAAAAAGGCGGGACCAAGGCCCCGGCATTTGAAAGTCATTGTGTACAGTAGCTTTAAAGAGCTCGCTAGCATAGTAGTGTACTCGTGTAGAACAGCGCGCGTGAAAAATTAATAAGATAACCGTCCTCCTTACTAGTAATCCACCTAACGGTCCCAACCCCACTTTCCACAATTACAATTCTGCAAACAGCAGAGCACCCCACAACAACATAAACACTCACAACCACAATATCAAAAACGCTCACAGTAGCACGCACACTCACGATGCCTTCCAAAATCCGCCAAAAGCCTACCAAACTCCTCCCTTTCTGTCGTCCGAAAGCAATCCGCGCGAAAGGTAACTCCTCTCTTGATATCCTTCTTACTGTGGAACATTACACTAACTCTCTTCCAGAAGAAGAATCTACCTCCTCGTCCCTACTCAACCTCCCACCCCCTATCCTCCTCCGTATCATCTCAGCCCTCGACCCCACCTCCTCAATCCTCCTCGGGCTCACCTGCAAATCTCTCTTCGCCCTACATCGCCAATTACACCCCTGCCCTATAAATCTCCTCTCCGAATTCCTCGCCGGCCGCCCCCTTATCGGCTTACTACAGCCATGGGCTGAGCCTTTGGTGCTATATTTTGATAGTGAGGGGGGTGAGGAGGGAAAGAGGATGAGAGTCGTGTTTGTGAGTAGGGGGAGAGCGAGGTGGATTTTACTGAAAGGGGGACGCTTTGTGGGTGAGATTTTGTACAATAGGAGGGATATTAGGCGTGGGAAGCGGAAGAAGGTCGGTGGACGAGGACAGGTTTAACTGTGGAACATGAGATCTCTGCCAACACCATCCAATTCGCGCTATTGCTTCTGACTCTTCACCCTACGACGCAGAAAACGGCTCAAGAGGAGCTTGCTAAAATATTCAAAGGTAGACCTGTAGCTTCATGGTCGTTCGATCAAGATCTGCCGCTCTTACTCAACGAACGGCTATGCCGTAACATAATCTGATTTTATCTCTTCTCATCACTGAAACAGTAAATGCTACTCCTAATCAAGTGAATTACACTGTCCTCGTGACCCGAGTTCTGCCACTCGCTTCTATAATCCTTGTATCCCTACCACCTTGACTCTATATAAAGCTCCAAGCGAGATTCTCCGCCTTCGCCTTGACAAACAACACCTATTTCACTACTACAAACACTACCCCATTCACATTATCACCGTACCCCAAGTCTCCGCTGCTTTGATATGCTTCAGTCAATTTAGCGTTGCCTTCTCAGAACCTCGCGTTATCGACTTGTCTCTTGTCCCAAACGGTGTCAGCATTACTTGGTAGAAACCGCGCGCTTGGCCTTCTTCAAAGTGCATTCAAATCGTTAACATCAGGCAGGGCTTATCCTGACTATGTCGCCACGAAAACAACGAACCTCTAATCGCCCACGGATCGTCAAGTTACGCAAGCTCTTCTTTCCGACTCCAACAATCCGCAACAATGCCAAAGTAACGAAGAACTTCAGCCCGACTAAGAAAGCTAAGCCTGTCGTCACCACAACAACCAAACCTCGCAACCTGCACCCACACTACCAAACCAACAACCAACCTCCCACCCCTCCTCAACCTCCCTCCTCGAGCTCCTTCTCAAGATCTTCCACCACTTGTCTCCCAACTCCACAACAACATCCACCCTCCTAGGTCTAACCTGCACCACCCTCCGGTCCATCCACAAGAGTCTCCACCCACACCCCCTACCCCTCGACCACGATTACGCTGATTCCGCTCCTGGAGAATCACTAGCTGAGTTATTGGAGGCATGGATGCGCCCGCGGTATCGATATAGAGTTTTGGTGCCTGTGTTGAGGCTTGGGGAGGCGAAGGGGAATAATGGTGGGGAGGGAGAGGGAGAATGGTATGAGGATGTGGCGATGAAGTTTGTTAGTGAGAGACGGCTGAGGGAGGTGCTGGCTGGTAGGGAGGGAGGATGGATGTGAGAGAACAGACGTCGGCGTAGATATTGGGATATTAGGGAGGATGAGAGATGAGTAGGGATATATGACATATGTTCTGGCTATTCCATAATTTCGCATAGGGTTGAAGAGGATGTGTTTTGGCAGACAAAAATGGTGTTGATGGTTCTTGGCAAGGAAGGGTCTTTTGGTTCTTAGGTGGATAATTTTTGCAGTGCCGCAGTGCTTTGCACTGGGAAGTATTTGGATTAGGACTGCAGTGGTGGATATAGGTATCTGTGCGACGATCAGCAATATCATTACTATTTACTCCACAAGACGTGGTGGGGACAACGATGTTTTGGTGAGGGTTCAAAGAGGGAAGACCTTTCCGAGGGTTTTACGGTCGGTGCCGCGTGTACCCTTCCAAACACTTGAAAAGAACAAATACCCTCTTATTCTGGAACCTTGTTTCAAAGAAGCAGACAATGATGTAGCTATATCTTCGTTTATATAAACTATATAAGTGTCATTTTAAGTTAGCGTTGATATTTTTGTTTTCAGGTGTTCGAGGCGATCTCGGAAAACGAATTGCGGGACGATCGCTTGAAGGGAACCGGAAGAAGTACTGCATTTTCAACTCCACCTTTTGCTTCTAAATCAGACCCCGCTAATAGCGGTTAATCTCAGACTTCTTTGGCACGGGCCGCTCTCTCGGGCGCAATATATATTTGTGCAAAAGCCTGTAGAGGCCCTCGTTTCTTCCTTTTCCCACAGACCTGGATAAATGTACCCGTCCTCGAACAATCTAGAGCCAAGCTCCTTTCTCGAGTAAAAACCAAATACGCTTAGAGATTAAAGTGTGTACTGCCTATAAAAGTCAAGTTGGTCCTCCGCTCGTGCTCGAGCTACAGTCGTGTTTGATTTCCGAAATAACATAATGTCGAGAAAAGACTCGGATTTTTGAGCAAGGTAGAGACGACAGTAAGATGACGCCCTCTTAGGGACGAACAAATTGTTTGTTCAAGATCCTGCTTTTTCGCCGAGGATGTCATATGATGCACAATTTTAGTAAGCCCAACTTGGGCAGTATAAATTAGGGGATTGTTTCCATAGTTTGAAGGGCTCAAGTTTCCGCTCGTAATCTCCGAATGACTTTGCCTCGCTTTGTAATTAGAGACACCCCTGCTGAGAGCAGAGATCATCAAAATTCCGTAAGGGTAATTTCATGTCTCAAACAGTACTTATCTAATGAAGTCTTTCAGACGTAAAGATAAATAGGGCCCAATTAGATATAATGTTCTAGTTCTTGTGAGTAATTTTATATTTCGCAAAGGGCGTAGATGCTATGCCATCCCGCTTTCAGAATAAATTATCATTACTCGAGCGGTGGAGGTTGCATTTCAGGGAAGAAGTATTTTCAGCGCCGTTGGGGTTGAGTTATCTACTCCTGCATGAAATTTATTGAAGAAAAATGAATATGTCTGCTACAAGCAGCAATTTAACCACACCAGGATGCTTGTTAGAAGTTGCTTAATAAAGTGGTTTCCAGCCTTCGTATCTACTAGTCTCAGGGTTTGCCCCGGACTAGCAGTAGGTCTATAGCTTCTTTATGGCCACAATTTGAGGCCTAGAAGATGGGAGCGTTGCTGCTGTTCTCTTGATTGACATCCGCGCCACCTTGGAGAATGTGCTTTGCCCATGATTTGAGGCCAAAGCAAGCAGCAACCTGCAGGCTAGTTGTACCGTATTTTAGGGACACTGCGGAGTCGGCTTCTTTTGACGTCAGGTTAAGCCAACCCCGAAAGTGCAGACTTTGGAATTCACGAAATTTCGTGAAAGCGTCGAAGAATTATTCATCCATAGCGTCGTACTTTCGTACTTGATATGCCTATTGCCTTGAAGTGTAGTACAGGGACAGATTCATTTCGAATTGAAATTCGGGCTGGGGAGCCAACCATAGCGCGGGTCCGTGCTCGGGGGATTGTGGTTTATCCTGTTCATTTAGTTTCGTAACCTCGACCAGGTCGAATTCCTCTTAACTCGTGATCTAGATTGTTGTCGTTGGTTGGGATTGTGGGATAAAAATAGATAAGGAAGTGGTCGCAGGAAAGAGGGGGGAAATTGTATGGGTCATGTTGGTTTGCTATTTTTGATGCCAAATCGTGGTGATGCAGCGAGTCGGCCTTACCCCCCTGAACTGCGCTAAAAATACACTAGCGGATATGATCTATCCAATCGGGGCGTGGCAATATCAGATCTGAACCGACATCCAGGCACCACTTCTGTTTCTTCACCGCTGACTGATTCTTGAAGATATTTTGAAGCAACCTGATTGTCACTAACAATTCTCTCTGATATCCTTCCGAAATAGTCGACCTGAACGGGCTGGCATCTACCCGTAGGTAAGAAGTTCTTGTCGCGAGCAGTGAATCCAGCGATGCTTGTTTGAAAGCGGATAAACCTGTGCTGATTTTTGGAGATCAAAGTTCCATCAACACAGTGGACAGCAAGGTTCAGTGGCAAGCTTTCCATCGAAGCGAAAAAAACGTGGAAAAGGAAGCAAGAATGGCCGTTGAAACGTTCCCCCAATTTCCCCTTCTCCCTTTCGAAGTCCGGCGAGCAATTTATATCCTCGGAACGCCGCCACGCTTCGTAGAAGTCAGGGAACACATACTCCAGGACAGAGAATCATTCGTGGAAGAATTTCAGAGTCGCCCATTACAGATCAGGAGCCTGCATCCATCCCTCTGCCACTTTGCTCACCAATGGAGCCAATTCATCCCCAACACTCCTGACCACTCTCCCCCTCTCACAGGGATGTTCAAATACATGATGTCGATACGCCGGCGCCAAAGGGGCCGGCCTCAACAGCTCTTTTACCAGCAACATTTGGAATATTATGGCTTCACTTCGAGCAAACAGCCAAACAGACCTTGGATTCCAACCCAAGAAACCCCCGAAATTCCCCTTTCATGGCTCTCAGAACACCCTTTAGTTGCATGGGTGCTTGTTAGGGATTGCTGTTTGTACAGCACAACTGCTATTCCACCCCTACTTCACACGTGCGTTGAATCTCGTCAGGTCTTGAAAGACTATGGCTACGAGCTTGCCTTCCGAACCAGGTCAAGAGGACCCAGAACATGGTTCTGTTTTCGGGACGACGTGTTAGACCTGGGTAGTCCATATGATACAAGTGAATTGTCATTATCTCGAATCTTGTGTGATGGTTAGTGGGATGTTGGACAATTCGATGCCATTGATCTCAAGCGGATTCAGCGGCTGGCGGTGAAGAGTTTCAGTCATGCGCCACACGCGAGGTATGCTGAACACATTTCAATCCTTCTCAGATTCATCCCAGCCGTTGAAGAATTGTTTCTTGTGGATATAAATTTGAACATAAAATACGGAATGAAATACGGCTATAACGGTAGACACATCGATCTGGAAGAACAGCTTTTGAACTGGGTCGAGGTGGATCCGGCTGATCTGCTGCAATACCAGAAGGACCCGGACCCATTCATGGAGATATGGGGATTCTGGGACGTTATTACCTTTCGGGGCTGCGATGAAATTCCGGAGCTTCAAGATTTTGCCAGAGACCATGAAGGCGAAAAGGGCGCTTTTGTCCAGGGTCTTTCAAGAAAAATAGAAACAAAATTGCGATCCGAACGAGAAGCCTTTGTGCAGGAGGGGAGTCTAATCTCCTGGAATATACCCGCCGTCAATATGGTTCACCTTGGCACTGCTTCAAAGATGAGAAAGCTTTTCGCGCTAAGAGATTTGTACTGGAGAACATATCGAGAGCGAGAAAAAAGGGAAATGGAATTTGGCGTTCCTGTTGCGGACAGGATAATCCCAGCGCGGCCTGGAACCCCTAGGTGGGGACCGGCAGGGTACGAGGATGACATGGAAGCCTGGAGAGAAATAGGATACGAAGGGTTCAAAAGCGATTAACTGACTGAGGCTGGTGAATAGGAGCACGGCGTTAACAATTATTATCACATTGCTACCGTTGGTGGTCGAGCTTCGGGCGACGTGACTGTTCGATTCTATAGTTGCAGTCATTTTCCCGCCCAGGAAAGTCATACAAGGCTCAATACCTGTTGTATCGCGCCAATCCTCACCTCACTATGCGGGTGCCCCAAGCTGCGCGCACGTGACATCTCGCCACTCTACTCAACCTCGCTTCACCTTAAACTCACCCACCCTCACCCGTTCTCACCAGCCTTCTTGTGCGCACTCCATCGCCTCACCTCTACTCTGGAGAAATTGTGGCGACAAAGCCTTGCAGAGAGGGGTAACTCGAGTCAGCCTAACAGGGGTTTGATAACACAGCCACCACACCTGCCTCAGCCTTGATCAACCAACAAGTGGACCCGATTTTTTAGGCTGAATGCCCTTCGCTTATAAAGCACAAGACCGCTCTACTGCCTCGGCGAGACATCTAACCTTCTCTCAAAGTGTAAGTGGCTATCCCATACCCTTAGTATCGCTTCTCGAAGGACCAAGAAGTGTTCGGGGTGTATCAAATATGATCTTAGATGCAATTCTAATCGTGGACCTTCTCAGTATTTTGCAACAATGACGGAAGCAAAAAAGACTCCATCAGTGCAAATCAACAGCTATGTGAGGGATTCAAAAGAAGACATCGAGTACGGGCCTTTTCACAAATGGCTCAAAGCGGCCACAGCGGTGGCCACAGTGCACCGTAGCGCTTCGAGAGCGCCAAAACAAGTTGGAAAAGCGACTGCTTTCATAATTGACCGAGCCGCCATTCGGAGCACTTTTCATCGCTCGATGGAATCACCGCATCCTGAGACCATGGAGCTGGCCTTGACTATTTTCGATCGTTATGGCAGGCTGAAACGGGAACTCATGGAGCATATCGTCAGGAAAGGCTCTGGTGTGTGGGGAGAGGAGCTAGACGAAGGCAATTTTGTCTTGATAGTCGACGTCGATGTCTCGGAGAAATAGCGGAGAAAAGGTATCGGATCGAAACTTGTATTACATATCCTGAGCAAGGCCATGGCTTCGAAGGAGAGTCCGATATTTGCATTCGCATATCCAGATATCACTGAAGATCGCAGGGAAGATCAAACCAAAACCCAAGAAAGCAAGGCCCAGAAACTCTCCATCCGCCTGTCAAAGATAGATGTCATGCTCAGTTTCTTTCGGTCCTTACAATTTCGACGCGTAGGCTTGACTGAATGGTTTGCGTTGGCCCGAGACGAGGATCATCCATCTCACCAGCTTCCTAGCGTTGAGGATGCGGATCCTGCCCTAGATGATCTTAGCGACAGTGACAGCGACGAAGAAACAGTGGTGCTAGTCAACTCGTCAATGGAAGAGAATGGTACTCGTCTCAAACTCAATCAGACGAGGATGAAGAAGAGCGAGGCGGCAGAGGGAGAATATGGGTTTATGTTCAAAAACAATGACGCTCCCACGCGAGAGGATCCCCGCGCCACGACCGCGATACTGAAACGACTTCATCCACTGCACAGAGCAATTGAAGTTTTGGAAGACAAGGCCTGCGTCGATTTCCTCCAATCTTATACTCTGGGTGACTCAAAGGACGAGCTCCATTTGGCAGCAACAAACGGGCGCGGCGAGAGCATCCTACATGCTGCAGCCCAAGCCTCGAAGCCAGAATCACTTAGTTGGATATTAGAGTCCTCAAACGGTACAGAACTCGCGTGCATGAGAGATCATAATGGATACACACCGCTGGAGGCTCTGCAGGCACAAGTCGAACGCAACAGAATTTATAGAGGTTACGGATTCCAACGCGCGGAATTAATGGCCGACAAATTCGAAGGATATGATGATGCTACCATAGACTGCCTTATCAAGCTGCTCGGTGTCGAAAGAGCCACGGCCGAGCAACGTGAACGCGTTAAATTTGGATGCAGCTGTGGGTTATGTGTCTCTGGATTTCTCAGCCCACGCATGTTTAAGAAGCTGCACAGAGCGGCCGAAGTACTTTACAAGCTTCTGTCAGTATTCGTCGAATCTGGAGCGGATGGCCATGCATGGTTCTTGCAATTCAGGGGTACCTGACCTACCTTCCGAACGACCTAAGACCCAGATTTCAGCGAAACGCGGTCTTGCGCAAAACGTTTACTCAGCTTACCGGCGCTGTCAGTAAGTGTCTATCTGAAAATATTGTTCCACGCAGGAAGCCGGTGGTCAATTTTCTTAGGGAGACCACAAGCGGGTCTCAAGTTGACGTGCATTATTTCCGGAAGGGTGGATCAGTGGCAGCTATTATGAACGCCATTATTGACCTTGCTAAGAAGCATGCCACCAAGATAGAGAGTTCTCCAGGCCTGTCGGAGTTACCAATCTGCAGAAATGACGACGAGTTTGAGTTTGTCCGCCGCCAGTCTAATGACGATAACCCTGCTAAAGAGGATCCTGAATATGGTTTGCCGTAAGTTGACTGCTCCTCTCAGAACAACCAGCCCTTGTCTAATTAAGAAAATATAGGGTTGATATGCCATGGATGGCACAGTTGACACGCGCACTTGTACTAGACGAGAATCCCTTTGTGTGGGCTGATAGGCCATGGTAGAGACAATGCGTCTTATTGAATGAGTGGAATCAAGTTACCGATCATTAGATGGCAAGCTGGTTTGATAAGATAGCAAGGATTACTCATTTTGATTCTGAATTTTGTTGGAAGTAGGTATTTAGGCAGATAATAATGTGATGACAGAGTGGCTGGGTAACTATTCATATATGATTCGTCGATCCTTCGTGACGTTCCGAGAAAAAACATTCCTCTACCAACCAGGGGGGAGATATCGGCCCTTTCTCAATGCTCCAATAGGATCCCCTTGAAGACACATAGTCGCTAAATCGGCTTGAACAGATGCTTGTTTTATTACTGTGCCCGCATCAACACATAGCTAAGAATATTCGTGGTGGAATAGAACGTACCTTCTAAGCAGAGATATTCTACAGCTTCCAGGACATCATCAATGGCAATATTAGACCTATTGGCCAACATTCTGGCGATACCGGAATATCTTGATACGCGTCCCCCTTCAGAAAGAAGATGACGCAGAATCCCGAGATTTCTATTCCTTTCTTCGGGATCATTACTACCGTATAATTCTGACACGCTTTTTTTTGCGAAATGTAATTCACGAGTAATGCAGATATCAGCGGGGGTTTCGCCGTGCGAGCTTCTCGGGCTCAGGTCGATTCCATGAATTTGTGAGAGCTTTTTCGCGGCCTCGAAATTACCGTAATATGTTGCTAGATGTAGAGCCGTCCAGCCTCTGTACTGATCGCTAGCTAAGCCTTTAATTCTGGCGTTCAAATAGCATTCTTTGCCGAATTTCTTGAGTATAATATCGAAAACTCTCGAATTCATCATCTTCTCGTTCTTCTTAGTCGAGACAATAGCTTGGAGTGCCGTCAAAGCATTTCTGTCCAGATAAGTGACATTCCAGAACAAAGTATCTGGATTTTCCTGAAGCGACAAGAGAAAAGATACTTTCTCCTCTATGTTGGGATACACTGCAGAACCTTCAATGAGCGCTCCGAGGATGGTATTATCGAGTTCAATCCTTGCTGTGAGATCGACCCCCTGTTCGAAGAGGAGTTTTGCTGCCTCAAAGTTGTTGGTCGAGGTAGCCACGAAAAAGATATCCATTAGATTTGTCGGATGAAGAGCAACCTCAGACTGTAGTAAAAGCCCGACACATCCCAGAGCGAAATGTTTGTCCGTCGTGAGTGTAAGACACCTTGTCGCCGCACGTACATCTGCTTCGGGGTTTGCAGTAATATCACCTCTATGGGCAATCAAAAAGTCAAACAAAGAATAGTGGTGTTCAAAGATGGTGATCTGCAACGCTGAAGTCCATTTCTCTGGGGTGGGTCTTAGCGATCCATTTTTGTAGCCCCAAAGGAATTCGAGGATTGATTTATTGCCCGAAGAAGCTGCGAGCTGGATAGGATGGGAATCCTTGTCGTCGGGATTGTGAGAGTAACTTTTAGGGTCGATCCCATACTCAATTAGTATCTGAACGCATCTAAGAGCGTTTAACTCTATATCCTTTCCATGGATCAAATATTCGCGGAACTTGAAGCCTGGATTGGTGTCAATCGCTACTGAAAGTATGGGTTGCGCCATCGCATTTAATCGCTGTCTGATGTCGATATGTTGATGTCTGGTCTTAGCAGAACATGCCAATAAGATTTTAAGTAAGTGGAACTGATGAATGGTAGCCGCCCACATCATAGGGGACCCTATGAAGCTTGCATCAGTTGGATGTGTTTCTTCTGTGAATGGGTCGGCCCCTTCGTCGAGCAAAGTCTGGATCGCGCAAGAATTTCCTGCTATAACAGCCCACTGTAATGGTGTTCCTCCTGTAGTCATATATGGACAGTCGAAAATTGATTTATATATGAAGGCTTGTTCTGACTGCTTTTCAAGCTCGGCACCATGTTGCAGGAGAAGTGCTGCGATTCTTGGAATATCCTCGTCATCAAAGGCGCTTAAAAAATGCAATGCAGTGACTCCTGACTTTGTGGCAATGCGTGGATCAGCGATGTGCTGAAGTAGTAGAGCCACCATCGCGGCATGCCCACCTCTACATGCAACTACCAGTGGAGTCTCGCCAAAAACATTTTGGATGTTGTTGTCACCCGGGATATGGCTAGTGATATAGAGAAAGCTTTGAGTATCGCCGGTTCTAGCACAATGCTGTACGAAAGCATGCCGGACTTTAGTAAAATCTGGTGAGTAAATGCAATGCCTGATATCTTCTTCAAATATTCTATCGGCTTCAGGATGTAAACAACTGTAGGGAATCTGACAAGTTTTCTCCCTTGTCAATAGCGGGTCGATTGCTTGTAGACGGCTCCATGCTGTGAGACTTCCTTGCCTTAATGCAACGAGAAGCCACTCAGTTTCTATCTCGGGAGACACGGGGGACGGTAAGTCGAATATGCTATGAAGCCTGCCGAACGTAGCCCGGGCCGTAACATGTCCCATTTGAGCAGACTTAGTTAAGAGGCTTAGTGCCGTGTCGAGTCTTTGCACCGAAAGGTTGCCTGAATTGAGAACCATACTTGTATATTCGAAAGCTGCTTCTGCTTGGCGAGAAATGTCATTTGAGACAGTGGTGGCTTCCTGAAGAAGAAGACCTTCTAATAACCCCTTGACGGAATGAGGGAGGAGCCAGAAGAGGTTACTATCATTCGTGACCTGATCACAGGAATATGGTTAGGCACATCCTATATCAGAAATCAAATTACTCGCCTTGAATATGGCGCTATCCCTCTCTACTAATTTAAGCGCCACCTGCGTCGCAAGCAACAACTGTCTTTTAGCCCTGCCATCCAGGCATTAGAGAGGATTCTGCCGGCATTCTAGAAGTCTGTACATACCATGCTAACTCTATATATGTAAAATGACGCACCAATTTATGGTGCTCTTCATGTTCATCTATAACCCTAGCCTCTCTTCTCCGGTGTAGTGGTCGGAATAGACGCATTCGTCGTTTCGTCAAATGGGGTTTTCGTCTCTTGCCTGTCATATACTTCTCGATAAATCGAAACTCTCGATTGAAGTTGGGTTGATTGTGTCTCATAAGGCAGGAGAGCGAAATTGCCTCGACTTCTTGTCTATCGAGTCCTCTTGACATGGATATCTCGTCGCCGGTCGCTTTCCGGAGTTTTGCCTTGGATACTGACATGGGTATTGACAGGAGCTTGCTCCACTGGGCGGAGTGTTGGGCCGACCATTGGGCCGACCCTGGGGCCGCCCATTGTGAGCTTCTTGGCTGGGGTTGAACCGAAGTGGTCTCAGAAGTCTCTTCTTGATACATGAGTGTCCTCCTCAAATTCAGGCAAAGCATCGTTCTGAGAAGTGCCAGTACCTCTTCATCACTTTCAAATCGCTGAATAGGACTAGCGGCAAGTGTTCCACTTAGTAGAGAAAGAAAGGCGGCCCAGAGTTGTTCGTCCGCGAGAGGAGAATTCTTGCTCCAGTTAGGATCCGTCTCCCACTGAATCGTGGAATTGATACTTTCGTCACCATTACCAAATGGCGCGCTTCCTTGGTCTTCCCAGCTCAATGAGGAAAGCCAACCCACAAGGCCGTCTCCTTTCTTCAGGGATTCCAAATCATCCATATTCTTCTTCATCTCTTCAAGGATATGCATTCCTTGAATAATACTTGACAGGACAATACCAAGGGAGAAAATCTCCGCTTTGAGTAGCCCATTCTCGTCAAACGTCGCAGCAGGATTGTAGCACTCTGGTGCGTAGTAAAGATTTGTCCCAGTTGGTCTCCGATATGGCGGCTTGTTCTGTGCCAAAACAATAGCTTCCCCAAAATCCGCGAGCTTTGCGATGTAGTTATTCGGTTTGGAGTGGAAAACAAGAATGTTTCTTGGCTTTAGATCCCCATGGATGATGCCTATGGCATGGACTGCTTGCAGCCCCGTTGTTACTTGAATACACATTCCAAGACGCTCTCGCAGAGTTAAATCATGAGTCTGGCAAAATTTTGCAAGGTCGCCCAACTCCGTGCCGTCTAAAATGAGACATGGGATTGGGAGACCACCGTAGACGTCGAGTGATTGCCAGCAACATCCATACGCGTTGATGACATTGTCGTGGTGCAGCAGCGGTTCAGACCGTAGTATCTGATACTCTTTCGAAATGGAACGGAACAGGTGAGAGTTTTTTTTTCTTCTTGTCGTCTCCTTTCTCGAGTAGAGGAGTTTTCACAGCGACGAGCTGTGGAAACAAAGGCCCTTTTCGGCCGTTGCCTAGACCTACAAGTGTTGAACGCAGGAACATCTCTCTCGAAATCAGTGTGACAGCAAAGGAGTTGCCGCGGTAGGGAGAAGTCGGATGAAAAGAATTCCAAGGCCCAAGGTGGATCGATAGTAGTACATACGGAGCCCATTCTTTCGCGGTTCGTGCTTCAACTTTGGAAATAACTGACATGAAGGAAAGTATGTCGAACTGGTCATGTTGTTGGTCGGTGGGGCCATCGTTGTTGTCGTTGTCGCAATAGGTCGAATGGATGTCGGAACTGTCATCAAGACCAGTATAGTTCGTATCATCTCTCTCATAATCGTGATCCATTTTATTGCTCGACCTCTGTCCGATCCATATGTTAGGAGATGCGAGGCTGTCGACCAAATATTGGCATGAAGTACGAACAGCGAGCGAGCTCTCAATACGGCGGCCCAGTTAAGATCAGGGAGGGTGGGTGCCTGGCAGCTCTAGCCAACAAGGGTCGTTTGCAGCCGGGGTGTTGCACTCCGCCTCGCAAATTTTGTGATTTGGCTAACCGCAAGGCATACTGCTCGCAGAGTCATTGACATGATAACACGGCAATTCACTACTGGAGCACGTTAGGGTCAAACTGCTATAATGCACACCGAGCTCTTTCTTTATTTTCTCTCTTCCTCATTTAAGGAAACTTGAATTATATCGGTTATTAGAATGCTTTTGTGTTGGGACTATGACGGATGCCATGTAGAAAATATCCCTACCACGTCCTGTTAGAAATATCAAACCAACAGAAGTTTCAGGCCTGGGATTCTGGGCGGGTTCCATCAATTAAGCCTTTTCTACTACGTTGCGTAAGCGGGTGCTGCCTGCCGAGCGGCTGTGCAATGAGCGCATTTGCTCTGAGCATAGCCACAATAACGATCGCAAGGCGGAGGCCCCCCGCGCCAAATTTATATCCGTGAATGATTTATTTAAATCACAAACACTCTCGAATCAGTCAAAGGGAGTTAAAGCCCTCTCAAAACTTTATCTCTTTGTTAATCTTTTAACATCACTTCATGGCAGAAGAACACATCGGCACTGCCTTCGGAGCCGTCGGGGCTCTTGACATCCTTACGCGAAACATTAAAGACGGCTTCGCATTTTGGCAGCGTATACAGAGCTCCAACCAGTCAATCACAAACTTCAAAATTCTTTTGGACCTCCAAGAAGCCAGGTTCCTTCACTAGGCGCGAGAATGGGGTATCGAACAAAATCTGCATAACGGGGACCGCAATATCCGGATGCACCAGGCCAAAATTGTTATTCCTTATCTCCAACAGATACAACAGATCACTCGCCAGCTTAGCGGTGATTTCAATGCGACTCTTCCGACGCTTGGTGAAAATCAAAACCTCGGGATTATGGGGGTGATCGCTTCTCAGTTGTCGAGCGCATCAGTAAATCCTCATGCCTCCGACAAACTAGGCATCATCTCGACCACACCTAGGGAGAAGGTGAACTGGACTTTCCAGGAGAAGAAGTTCAATGACGGGATGACGCTGCTGAGAAGCTTGTTAGACGAGCTCTATATGTGCTTCCCTATACCGAAGCAGGACCCAGTCGGACCCATTCTCTATGTCTCGTCACTTAGAAGTCAGAACCCAACCACACTTGCTTATGTTGGCCATGTTGCCGACGATCCTCTAGAAAAAGGCCTGGCGCTCTCCAAATCCTTGGTTTATATGCCACCGTCGGCCCGGACAAGTGTGTCGCCTTTAAACCCAGCAAAACTGATCGAAAACACTCCCAGTAACGATAAATTAAACAAAAAATTAAAACGTTTCGTGGGAACTTACGACGGCAGGCTCGTCCTCGTCGAAAGGAAAAGTAGCAAAGTCCCTCAAAATACCATCAGTCAAATTGATGCCGTCAACGCACGAATAGAGAATATCGTCATGCGTCTTCAGGACAAGAGCAAACCTCATCAGCTGAGAACACTTCCTTGTTGGGGCGTCACAAAGGACTACTCTTCCGCTGGTGCTGCCGGTGAATGGTTCATCACGGACTACAATATTGTGTACAAGATCGATACGCCAACTTTCTTCTCCCTAAGGCAACTCTTGAGCCAAAGCAACAGCAACAAATTAGAGCCGAAAGGCCAAAAGACCCGGGGGGTCAAAACTGGCATTTCGCTTGGGCAACGGTTCATCATTGCCCAGACGCTCGCCTCCGCCGTGATGTGTCTCCATCTTGCCGACTGGCTCCACAAAGCAATCAGGAGTGAAAATATTCTTTTCTTCGCCGAAAACATGGCCGATGCAGGATATACTTTACCTTATCTTGTAGGATTTGAATACAGCCGACTCGATGCACCAGACGAGCGCACAGAGGATATCGTTGATGAAGATGAATATGTGTATTATCGTCATCCCGACGCTCACTTCGTCCCCGTCGCCGATTTGCAGCAACCTTTGGGTGGAGCAGGACGGTACTCAAAAGTATACGATATTTATAGCTTTGGGGTTATTCTTATAGAGCTCGGGCTCTTTAAGTCAGCCCGAAGCATCGTGCGTACTTACATGGGCCCTAAGGCAAAGATCTATGGCGAAGATATCAAAAAAAGTGCTCCTAGACGAAGTAATAACGGAGCTGAAGTTTTACACGGGAGAAGTATATGCCAATGCGGCTCATGCCTGTTTAGATGGATCCTTTGACGAGTACGACAAGGATGACTTGCCTAGCGCTTTTTCGAAATATGTAGTCCGTCCACTTAGCTATTGCCAGGCGTGATTATGAGCGCCTATTAGAATATATTATTGCTATGTAATTATGCCGGGTGTACATCAATTGTAGGCAAAATTCCAGTGTAGGTGAATGCATACGTGGCGCGCGTCGCGTTTTGGTGGGGGTGGGGGGTGGAAAACCAAGCTTAGTTGCCTTCGACGCTGGTCCGTCAACCATCGCTCTCACCTTCGACTCACCCTCGCTCACCTTGACTCACCCAAAATTGCTGGTAAAGCAGCTCTGCTCACCTTTCCAAACCGAACAGACTTTCTTCATGTCAGGATTGGCGTGTGATAATCATCTGTTGCCACCAAGAACACCTCTCATTATCTGCCTTGTCCTTCACTAAACTTCCTTACCCCGTAATATTAATATTCAGCATCACCACCTCCTCTCTATAAACCGGAAACTCCGGTAGCCCCTTCCCGTTCGGCTTCTCTCACATCGCAAAATCCACCAAATATCCCTGTAACGTCTTAGCTATAATAGCATTACTCGGCGCCCCTTCGTTAGATGTACTCGTATCGCTGCCAAAAAGGGTATACGCGAAGTCTACTTCGTAAAGTCCTGGGGGCACATTAAATTAGTATCCGTACGTCTGATTCCGGAATGCGAGAGAGAGAAAGCGCGTATTGCATGTAAAAATGTATTCTGAAAAGAAGAGAGAGTTACGGCCCATTTGTGTAGTATACCCTGTAAGGTTAGTAGTTGGGGGTTAAAGGGTAGTGATTTCGGAAATGATTGACTTGATGAAGGCGGGTAAGAAAGAAGAAAGGTATGTCTGGAAATCGCTGCTGTTTTGCAGTAGGGCTATTTCGACCCCTCGCAGAACGCCCGACTTAGCTCACGAAAATATTTGCAAACCCTTTGATGGCAAGTCCATATGTAGTTGTTCTCTTAGCGGAAAGCCGCAGGCTTCTTTTATGGTGCAGATACACCCCCTGCAGGTGCTAATTATAGGGAGGCCAACTTGAACCCCTGCGTTGCGAGTACGCTGCTTTGTAGGACTGCACGTCAGAGTGCTCGTGTCTGCAGAATTACACTTTAGCGTACTGCAGGTTGTAGTGCTCCCAGTTGCAGTGCTACATGTCAGAGTACTCCTAATTGTAGTACGCAGATTTGGCGTACTGCAAATCAGAGTACGTCGGAATTTCAAACTGTAACGTAGAGTACTATAATTTTTAGTATAGTAATTTAGAGTACTGCTATGTCTAGTCCTTGCACCTATCCTCAAAACCCTCTCTCGCCTAACTCTTACTCACCCGCGGCTCAGGCTTGCTCACCCACAGCCCACTTTAAAGCAGCATCTACTCAGGTTCAAAGACAGCAACAGAAAATACTCGTGTCAGATTCCCGCCCTGATCTTGGTGTATTAGTTGTTAGTGATCTATAGAAACTTCTCTATCCTGTATGCTTACCAGGCCACAGAGTCAATAGAGTCCTCGATTTGATCTACAGCTTCATGCATTCGCTCACGTCGCTCTTGTGCCTCTTCAATCATTTGGTATTCGACGTGTTGAGTCCTTCTAGCTAGCAGAACTGGCGCCGTAGAGCTGTCCTCTATAACACCGTCGTTCGTAGGAGGCATATTAATGATAAAGCTTCATCGATACAATTCTACCTTACTAGGATTTATATGAACCTGTTAAAGCAACTGGACCGTGATATGCCTCCTATATAGACATAGTAGAGTCCTTAAAGATCCTAGAGTCTCAAGAGCCGAACCTAACTGTCGAGTCATACTAATGTTTACCTATAGTACCTTTTTAAAGTAGAAGTACTGGGAGATTCCCTTGTGTAGTGTAACATCGGTCCTAGGAAGATTATGCCCCGTATTGTAGAAGGAACTAGGCGCCCAGACGTTAATACGTTAATAGATATCAGGATTTGAAGTGCTGTTTTGGATAACTATGTAAATCATCTGTCGCGCGCAAAGTCTTGTAGTATCCAAGTTGAATAAGCTCCTTAGAAAATTGAAGCCGTACACTCGTATGCGAATTTTCGGCTAAAAAGGGTACCCAACTAGGCTCCGGAAGGGATCCTTGATAAGTGTGACAGGGGAGCAAGAACGACCACCCGTCATGATATCTTGATAGGCTCAACGAGGTGACTATGTTACCAGGCAACAGGATATCGTTCTTTTGAAACAATATACAATTGTTCGATAGTTATCACAGAGCAGTGTCGTGCGTATTTGAGTATGACTCCTTATGGTAGAGAGAAATGGAATGGGTAGTTAACAGATTAACGCTATGTGTTCGTATAGAATGAGGTTGAATTTTGTAATGTTCAGTAAAGTTGGGAGATACGGCGGCTGACATGTATCCAGAATTAGTCTCCGAGAATCATTGACTTACTTTTTCCAATTTTAGCTGGAGGCAGATATAGCCGAGAGAGCCAAAACAGGTCGCCATCGCTCTCACCGTCGACTCACCCTTACTCGCCATAACTCACCAAAATTTGCCGGTAAAGCAGCTCTGCTCACCTTGTCGAATAGAAATGGATTTGCTTCATGTTAGGATTGGGGTGTGATAATGAGCTGTTCTGCCACCCCTTCAAACCATTTTGTTGACGAGAGTACAATTCTGGTACCTAAGCGATGGCATGCGTCGCTGGAATTTTGAACGGGTTCAACGAATAATACCACATGTTGACAGTGACTTGATCAAATTCTCCTGAAGTTTCGACAATGAGTGGCGCTGTATTCTCTGGATTCGGAGGCACCATGGTGTCGTCTGGTGCAGAGTACCCGATGACTTCTGAATCCTGCTGTGATCGGCGCAAAGGATTAAAGCCACTCGCTATACCCGGCTTCAAGACCTATAGAGGACTTCGTTCAACTTCCACAAAATAACCCTCCCGCAATCTTTGTCCGAAGTCGAATTGTCCCATTGCGAACTTGTCTGTATTTATTAAGACCAAGCGGCGTTGTAATCTTAGAACTCTTCCTAGCCGTAATCTCAGACATCCCCTCTTCCCCCCGTTCCCGCATCTCGCTCTCATCCTCAGCAAACGAACCGTAAAATTGACCAAAAGGATCATGCCCCCACGTTGTCGCGGGTGTGAGGTCCGGGATGTGCTTTATAGATGAGATAGGGATGAGGACGCGGAAGATTGTCGTCCCTGGTAGTGATAGTTAGCATGTGGGTTGCGTTAGTTAAAGGGTTCAGATAGGGAGGTTGTACTAGTAAACTTAATACCATGCTCCCTCACAACCTACAACCCTCAATCAATCAGCAATCAGCACACACCTCGATTCTCTCTCTATCCCTTCCCCCTGCCTCTCTCTTCCCCTCTCCTAATATAACTCTTGCTTTATTAATAAGCTCTTTTATATAATTAACTATATAATCGTGATAACACTATGTGGACACTCTTCAAACGGCTTAAACAATTGCGCTGAAGAGACCCCAGGTTTGCCATTGTAAACCCAATTTCCCTTGAGTGAAAGCATCCCAATCCGCTCAAAGCAAGTCCCATTATTCCCTTTCCCACCTTCTAGCAAGAGTCCTTGGCCATTACTCCTTCGATTCATTTGTTGAAGCAAGCACCACGGCTTCTCTTTCGCTACAGACGAAGTCACCCAAGCATTGAAGACCTCGATGTCCTCCACATTCATCTCATTGAAGGGGAGCAGTGGACCGCAAAGCACTATCGAGCCGCTGACAACCTCGCCGAATGGTGCGAGCGGATCCTTGAGCTCGATTCGAGCATCTATAACCTTTGCAATTACCCTCCATTGGACCAGGCCATAATGCTTGATATGGCACTTTGTGGAAGCCCAAGACCACGATGACGCCGTGTATTTTGATAGCACTGCAGACTCGGTGCTATAAGGACGCGGAAACCCATTTACATACCACAACAAATCCTGGATGAGAGACTAGCGCTACAGCCCAGCGAGGTAGTCGTGCTTTGTTAATCGGCTATACAGCTTGGCCAAGCGGGAGAGCGCGGGGAGTTTGTCGTTGTCAAGTGTCAACGAGCGCTGGCTGTAATCGGTAACAAGTATTGACCAATCTTCGCTGGAACATCCATCTCTCAAGCGGTGCGTGTGTCTGTCTTCTATCCCGGGGAATGGCATCTCGAGGGGATAGCAAATGTATTTTATGGAATAGTACTCTCGGCAATCCCAGGACAATCCCTCGGTGGCAAAAATCAAGGCACGACGTGATAGGATTCGTTCCTGTAAAGCCTAGCCTCTTTGGTAAAGGGGGTTGTCTTGGGCGTATAGGACGCGATATTTGTTGCCCTCCGCAAGGCTTTGAAGAATGCCTTCGTCAACAAACCATGCCGACTTAGGGCGGCGGAAATTGTGAGAAAGGCCCCGCTATATACTTCTTCCATTTTGGCGGACTCTGTTGCCCAGTCTCCACCTGGGCCTTGGATGATGCAGAGAGCATCCACCCACAGGTATCTGAAGCCTAGAAGACGCCTTAGATGCGATAATACGACCAGGTAAATTCGAGAGAAAGATTATTAATTACAATACCCGTATAACAGTAATAGTGCAATTAAGTGATCGACTGCAGCTTAAATATATAATATATACTAACCCAGTTTGCGTGTGACGCAGATGGCGTCTTTTATAGTCTCTGGCATTTCAGCCCCAGGAATTGCAACTCTTCTCGCATCGATATTCTCCGGAGTCGTTACCAGATTCCCCGTGTCCCCCCAACAATAACTTAGGGCGAGATATCGAAAAGTCGTGTCTGGCGTCGGGGCCCAGGGCTTTTCGCACTTAGCTGGGATAAAATTCGTGCTGGATGGAACAAAGAGAAAGGGCTTTTTAGAGCCATCGGGAGGACCAATGTCAATAAGGCGTGTCGGAATCTTTGTAGGTGTTGTTAATCGACACTGGTTATGCTTTGATAAGCATTCGGATATCCATGGTTGTGCTTGACTGAGAGTCATATCTACCCAATCTCCTATAGTGGGGGGTGTGGCCATTGTGTCGTGAGTGTGATGGCAACTGTGTTAACTAGAGGCGGTAAATATAAAAGGGAGGTTCGTTGCGATGGCTTAATAATGTCTGTGATGGCTGAAGGACATGATGCTCAGCGAATTATTTGCTCGTACGTAGACCAATAGGAATGCTAAATGTGTGAGGCTGAATTCTAGTGGTGGCCTTTCCTGGGGGCTTGCTCGTAAATGCATTGTCGTTCAATCAGCACTCTCGGAAACCATCATTCTAAAAGGGGAAGGGTGTGATCGATTTATTTGATCATCGCTCGATGCAAATATAAAGAAGCAGGCAGAACTCCCCAGCATATTATACAAGTTTCCATTTCTGCACACGAGAAAGATTTCTTGGTGATTGTCGTCCTCCTCGGGAGTTTTTTCGCCATTCATTATCCCATGAACACAGAAATTGCTCACGAGCTTGAACTGTGGGCCAGATGTTGCAGTTTCCGCTGTCTCGCTCCCCTTTCGATTAGTTTCCAGGTGGCCAAGGCTAACACAACCATCACAGCGCATGCGTTTCCAGCTGGTGCGATGTAACGGGCTATTCTCTGTACATGGACTCGTACTCCGGTTGTATTAAAGATGGAGGAGCCCGAGGGCAACAGCAGACACATCCGCAACCGGTAATAGCCAGCAACCCGCCACCACGCCGGCACAAACACTCAAGACTGGGGGATCGGTGCTGGTCTGGCATCCTCAATGACCAAGTCCAGCGGAGGCGTTGCCAGTGGAAGTCTCCCTGTCTATAGTGGCCTCATTGCCGGAGTCGCTGGAGTGCTTGTTTTGTGGTAATCCCGCCAAGTGTGGATGGAGTGCAAGTTCTTGAGGAAACAACCAGAGGATGAGAGAGTCATTGATGGTTTCATTACGAATCTAATTCCCTAGAGTTCCGTGCAACGCTTTTCTTCTACGCAAGTAAAACATTCCTCATAGAAACCCCTTGAACTGCAAGTTCTCCATGCATTACGCCGTGAACATAGGCCTCTCCGATAAGCTTGTATTTCCCATCCTTCCGCGGCCGTAGAACAAAAGGTGTGTCCGCCCCTTCTAAAATCCACGCCTCATCACCTTCCTTCACAGATTTAGTTCCAAGCCCAAGATGTCCCCCCTTGGTTGCGAACACCCGTTTCCTGTGACAGTTGAACCCTATGCATAGCGCAAACTCCCCTTCCTTGATAGGCTCATGAGGTTTTTGAACAAATTGGCGTGCCATAAGCATACCACCTAGAAGATTAACCTCATTCGTTTCTTTTTGGAGTTCTTCAGCCCAGCCGGAGTCGAGTTCTGGCAAGACAGGCTTCGTTTCCATCAGGAAGTCATCGTCCCAGTCCATATCAACCACTTTATGCCCTTTCAACAAGAGATGCATGGTATGTATCCTGCACATTGATGATTTGAGTTTTCCCCGGTCGTGGTCACTCCATGGCACCCCCGGCGTCTGGGTATGCACCGAATTTAGGAGAGGTATCTTAAGGAACTTGGCGATTATTTTCGCGTCATTATATCGTTGCCATATATCGAGGAAGAGATCGGTACCGCTGTCAGATGACGGATACTGGGTCCCGAAGCAATCCAACACCAAAGTTCTCCAGAAGACCTCGAGTCGGGACTGGTATGTTATTTTCCCCTCGCCTGGGATGGAGACTTCATGAAGAATGTCCTCGTAGAGACCCTGATTGTGAATCTGGAGGTACGTTTGCAAAGATGGCGTCATCTTGGGGTTCCTGATCTTTGAAAACATTGGCAGAGCTCGAAGCAGATGCAGTAAAGACTGGTCGCCCTCTTCGGTGCCAAGGTCAGGAAACCCTTTGAAGTCATAAATAGCACAGACCTCCCCGACACGGACGCCCCTGATCTCGAGCACGTTTCCAGGGAGAAACGACAGCATGTGGCCACTGTCTAGAGGGCCACCAGCAGACCATGGGGTAGCCACGATATGGCTATGAAGCCGCACGTGAGAAGCGACGGTGAAGTCCGGGACCCACGATGGGAGGCTGGCAAGCTTTGTAAGTGACGGGTCCTCTTTGAGAGCGAGATAACTCGGGCCATTGCTTGACGACAGTAATAAAAGCCGCATCGCATCCATAAAGACCTCGTTGACAGTCTTGTTGTAGTCAGGGATTAGTGACAGCTTTCCGGTCTGGCCTAGCACCTCGCTAAGCCCAAGAAAAGCATAGATCTTGTCTCTAGGATTGGTGGCTCTTGTTTCCCGGAACTGCATCAATACCTCGCCAAGGCCGTAGCGTTCCGGTTTGTCTATGCTTCTCATTCCATAATGCTCGTCCTGGAACCCGAGCTGGCCCGTCCGCAATCCGACGATTTGGCGAATAAGTTGGGGGTTTGGGCTATCCTCGGGATTTGTTTGGTAGTGCTCCAGGCCCCTGGTTTGCTTCTTGATGCATTCCACCTCGGCCTGGAAGGCGGTCGAGCGTCCATGGACCGTTTCTACTAACATTTCCATACAGGCCATCCAGGTTGACTGGATCAAGTTGTCGACGGCGAGGCAAATGACTGGCAGGGTGAGGATGAAGGCACCGCAGCAGATGGTAAGCTTCTTGCAAAGCGTCACCTCCTGCACCACCCAGGATCGACGGAACCACGAGCGGCTGAGCAATGCATGCAGTGCGATCCACTCATGTGCCCCAATCGGCTCTACCTGTGCAATTTTGTATGGCTTAGGTGTGAGGATATTCTTCTCAAACCCAAGCTTCCTCGCCACAGCGGGATCGATAGAAGCTAGCTTGTTCATGGCCGTAATGCCGGGGTGAGTAAAACAGTCTTCTCCGCCGAGCCAAATTATCGTTTTCTGAGCTTGGGTGTATATTTGCCCCATCAACTGGACTTGAGCACTCCGTTCGTTGAGGTCCGACTGGTTGATACAGATCTGGTCGATCCAGATATACATCGGCCCGGCGTGTTCTGGGACTTCATGTGGCATTTCGTGGTAATAGTGCTGTGTACTAGCCGTGTCATTGCTAGTGATTATTACGTGCGGAAATTGGTCCCTTTCCATGGACGCGTACACACGGAGACCCAGCAATGCCGTGTATAGGTTGGTAGTCACAGAAAAGGGCTTTCCGTCGCAAGTGATATCCCAAGCCGGCGAGGCCCAGGCTTCATCTGATGAGACGTCGCTCTGGTTGGCGTAGACGGTAACTGGGTTGCCCCAAGTGTACGACAGGGCATCGTAGACTGGGGACTCGGAGTCGTCCAGGTCCTTGACCACGAGAGTGCAGTGGAAAGTGCGGTATATGTCGAACTTATCTTGAATGCTAACTGGCTCTATCCGAAGAAGCCGAATGCATGTCGGTGTTGGTAAGGGGGTATAGACGAAAGGGTGAGGTTCGCGCTTCTCACAATTCTCAGGTGGCCTGATCAGAGGTATCCCCATCGGCCGGGGGTTCTGGTTTTGCGAGCCCGTCGTGGCAATGTGTGCTTTCTCAGCCTCGCGGAAGAGCTGTTGAATTATGGCATGTACTGTAGGGTCTATCATGGCGCTCTTCCTTGTCTAGTTTGAAATAAAATAATAATGTAGTGCCCGACATGTGCCCTCTTATGTCAGAACTCAAGAAGAGATGGACGGCAGCCCAACAGGTACCTTTGCAAATTGGATGTTGCCTGAAATAACATTAACTCACCAATCAATAGGCAGATACGTAGATAGTGAGCAGATAATCAGCCACATGCCGTGGTTCGCCAGGCTGCATTAGGGCGCTTTCCAATAACTCCAACTTACCGCGCGCCTGTATGATGAGCAATCTCCCGTCGTCTTCTTGTTCGGTTTCATATCGGGGCTGCAGGAATGACACCTCAGTTCGAGAGAGCCTTGACATACTCAGCTAACACATCTTTATCGTCATAGAGACGGTAATATCCTGCCCTCGAGACGTCCCAGAACGGATCACATTCCAAAGGATAATACCCTACATTCTCCCAATCGATCACGACCTTGGTTTCCAACGTATTCTTGTCGACCAAGATATTGTTTGGTCCAAACTTGGCCGTCTTGGACCGTTTCACCGGCCAATTGCTCCGCTTGTCATAGCTCGTCACGAGTGGAGGCGGGATGTCGCTGACCGGAACGGCGCTAGGATACAAGCGCGTCTTCAAGTAGAAACCGCCGTGCTCGTTCTCTCCCACATCGAAGACTTCCGGGACGTGGATGGTTCTGCTCTCACGGATGAACTTTAGAGCTTCGGCCTCGTTGAAGATGCACTCGCGCGCCCATTACCTGGGAGTCTGCCCCAATTTTCCACTGAACTCGCGGGGATACATGTGTCACGACCCCAGATCATGTGATAAGTCACATGATCTCAGTTCACCAGTTCGCTGGTTCACTGCCCAGGGGAGTGAACTAGTGAACACGTGAACGGCCACGACCACCTATATAGTTATATAGTTTTCCTATGTTAGAGCTTCGTGCTTAACTCATACTCTTAGCAGTAAGATAAAATTCTGCGAGAACCTGCTTGACGCTTCCAAGACTAAGTAAACCCCTTTACGTGACATAGAGATCTCACGTGATAACAGAACGTTACAACATGAGCTTTGAGAAGGTCGTGCTGCCGTCATCCTCGTAGGTTGTCTGATCTGGCAGGGGGGTTTTGCTTGATGACTGTTTCTGTTTCTGTTTCTGAGGAGGGAGAAGACGATCTCTCTCAGTTGTTCCGGTTCAGGATCCGAAGGCTTGTCGGTCTGGAGCTGGTTGTCGAGTTCCTCATCGTTGGTAGTGTCGAAATAATTCGACGTACGAGTCGGAGAACCTTTCTGCGTTGCTTTTGGCGTGCAGCCCGCAGTTCGTTCTGCTTGCTGGCGTACGCCTGTCTCTCGGTCTTGGGGGCATGGCTGGGCTTGCCGTACTTCTCCATCAACTCCTTATGTAGACCTGAGAGCTCCTCTCCAAAGAGACGAACGTCCCGGTCCGGCCTAATTGCTCGCATGATGTCCTCTAACACTGTTGTCGGCGTGTTCTGGTCACATTGAAGACCCATGTGGTTGAGGACAGCCACGTAGGCAGAGGGACAGTTGAGATCCCGTCCCAAGAACGCATCTTGGATGACGGGCATTTTGGCGTTGTGGTAATGTTTCTGGAAGACATCATAACTTGAAGAATTCATACAAATTGCCAGCTTGGTACTAAAAATATAGATGCGGCTTATGATTTGAAATGCAACTGAAAGAATACACAAACATGGCTGATAGAACTTTAACGGGTGTGGTTGGACTATTGCAGTCACTTTCAAATGACTTCATAAGGCCCAACCCCTCCCCTCCCCTCTCCTCCCCCAAAAAAAAACGCAAAATGGCCGAAGCAAAGCATGATCCTTCAGCATGGCTAACAAAGACGGAAGACATCAAGGACGTTCCAGCACCCGCTCGCCAGCTGCTTGAAACATATGCCGGTATTCCACCAAATGAAGTCTTACCTCATGTACTCAGACTTGTATAGATAGCTTTCTTCTAGCGCCCTATTTCTTTAGCTCTTAACGAGATCTTTTATTTCAGAAGTCATAAATTGACTATGTTCTGACTTCCCCCAACAGCGTGATGCCGCCTTTGCTCTTTACCCATGGCCATGCATAGGTCAACTATGCTTTCTCCGTCTCTCCCTCTCCTCATATCCCTCTTACCCACGCATCCTCTCTCTCCTTAAAAATGACTCCTCGGTAATGTTCCTGGATGTCGGCTGCTGCTTCGGCCAAGATATGCGTAAGCTCGTCATCGATGGCGTTGCGTCGGCCCAAGTCATCGGTCTCGGCCTCGTGCCCAAGTTCCATGAGCTAGGAAAGCAGCTCTTTCGCGACGGCGACAAGCTGGAATTCAAGTTCTACGCACGTGACATACTCGATGATGCCGCGGACTGGAAGCCGCTAGAACGGCGCTTTGATGTCCTGCACTTGACCAACTTTTTGCACATTTGGAATTGGGATGGTCAGATCAAGGCGGTGGAACGTCTTGTGAGGCTGGTTAGGCCAAGAGCTGGTAGCTTGCTGGTGGGGAGTGGCCTTGGAACGACGGTGAGTGGAGAGTTTCCGAACCTGGAGGGTATGGGCACGAATTTTCAGTAGAGCGATGAGTCTTTTGCGAAATTCTGGAAGGAGGTGGGGGACCGGACGGGGACTGGGTGGGAGGTGAGAAGCGAAGTCAAGAAGATGCCGGCTACCACTCAGAATGAGGAACAGAAGTGGGCGGATCCAAATATGGGAATTGTGAGCTTCGAAGTTGAGATGCTATAAACAAGTGCGGCTGACACCATATGAGCTAGATATAACAGCTCCATTAGTCTATTACGAAGCATGGTAGAAACAAGACTATATCGCTTATTTTACCCTTATCGATTCCAGTGTCTCCTGCAACTGCATACCCAATATAAAATCGATATGTTTCTACGAAGAGGTTAAGGTTTATACTTGAGTTCGTCTTGCCATTCAATAGAGCTCTGATAAAATTCTCGAATAGCTCAGTTTGATTGAACTTTTCTCGAATCAAACTGAATTTCAATATGTACCTTAACTTTTCGAAACTCAATTGAATTATTTATTAAAAATATGAATTCTTCTCAAGGTTTAACTGAATCTTTAATATATAATACTTACCGCTTTTTGTGTAGCTTAATATACTGGGTTTATACTTATTTTAAGGCATTTCGAATTATAGGACAATTAAGGAAACATGCTCGCAAAGCCGATCGTTATTGAAAGAGGCACGTTGTAATATTTTCCGTGCCTTGTGCACCAAGACGCAGGGCTATTTACTGCATCTAATCACACCTTCCTTAGGCCTGCCACTAGAAAGCAGCCCAAGGCTTCTTCCTACCCAGGTAGGTATTGCCATTAAACGAACTATGTTCTCTCGAATCTCTCAATATTAATATTCTTAAGTTCATGGTCCCCAAATTTAATCTTTTCAGGCGTTTTCTTCAACTCCGCTTCACCTATTTTGAACTGTTAAATGGATAGAGAGATGTAAGATCCACTCAAATAAAAACCCAAGACTACTTTCCTTGCCTCTTCGATTATCACATAGGAAGGATATCTAGCATATGGAAATCTCGTAGCTACTGAATTCTTTTACTAAACACAAGTTTGTAGGAGAAAGTTGCCTGTAGCTTTTTGCCTTCGAAAGGGTCGGCTATTAGACGGTCGTATCTTATCTAGGCACGTGAGCGCGAAATAGGTCCTCGCTCAGCGTAAAGCGTCTTGCAATGATCTAATTAGCAAGTCTTTTCATAACCTAGCTAACCTCAAGCTTTGCACTTCCTCAGAACCTACTTCACTTGGAACGCTAGTCTAGCGCGCTAGATTCGCTTCTGAAATTGGAACAGTTGCTTTTGCACACATACAGTGCGACCTCCTTCGCCCACAGTTCTCGAGCCTTTCGGTCCTTGTCATTTGCCAACTTGCGATCTTTGCGTATAAGCTTGCGGCTTGCTACCTGTCTCTTCACTTGCTGACTTGAGCAGTGCTCTTTTCTAATTGCCGAGACCTCTAATACACCATCTCTTCAGAGACGCGGAACAACAACACTGTGAGATGCAATTGGCAATGGTTGTCACGACCGTAGTAGGGAAGTTCTTGGCGAAGAATGGCGTTGCCCACAGCTCCCAGATGGACAATCACCACTCTTCTCATTCAAGTCAAAAGTTTTCAGCTGTGTCCGCCTGGAACCTCACCCACCAGTATCCAGGTTAAGCTTCCCACTATCCAGAATTTTCTTTCCGCTTGCTAACCTGCGATAGTTGTTCCAGAAGACTCAAAGGATGGGCAATCAAATAAACGCGGAAGCTTATATAGGATGCCAACACAGCAAGTCCTGTACCGAATCTTCCACCTCCTCGACTTCGACAGTTGCACCTGCCTCGGCTTAACCAACAAACTCTTCTACTCCATCAGCCAAATCTTCCATCCAAAGATACATCCCAAGAATAAAGACGACGTAGATCTGCTCAAGAACTTCCCGTTTAGTATGCACAGTCTTCTTCCATATCTTCTACAAGACTGGATGAAGATTGATAGGCTTCGCGATGATGGCAAATCCCTAAAATCGCCTGATGATCAATACGGATCTGGTAGGATCTTCGGCGCTCCGTTTATTAACAAGTATATCACGGTGGAACGATTCGATTATTGGGAACGACGGTTTGAGGAGAAGAAAGTCCCTCTGGAGAAGATACTGGATTGGATGCAAGATAGGATGGAGCGTGCGGAAAAGGTCAGAATTGCATATCGGTTGGAGCAACAGCAAGAACTCGAAGCTGGCGAGGAGGACGATTGGAGTGAGGTCTTGGATTCGGAGACTGAGACGATGATTGATGAAGGAGAGGACCCTTATGACGAAAACTACAAAGATTCTTTAGCATCGGATGGGGTTAAGGTTGAGTTGGATGTGTTGTAAAATTTCGTGGCACGGAAGATTAGACTTATAGTCGCATTTATGAAAGGAGCATGGCATAGGAAACGAATTGAAGGATGGGGACCATCATCTACTCAAACAGGAGAAACAAGAAGCGCTTTCTGATCCTGCGTAGTGTATTTGTACAGAAACTTGATAGCATGACGAAATCTGAATAACTTCACTTTGCGATTAAAAGTATGACTCGCGGCCTAGTGACACTACGTGAACCGACAAATCAAAACATTAGCTATCTAACCGAGCCGAAAACACACAAAAGATTCCCGAATCATGAATTCTTAATTAAAAACAACCCTACAAAGCGACGGTAGCGAAAACATCTTAACGCCATCAATCAAGATAGCCAGTAAGTCCCCTCCCCTAATTGCGCCCAAAATCAAACACCTAACGACATCCCAGCCTCCTCAAACCCAGAACTCACATTAAAAGGCCTCTCACCCCAGCTCCACCTACGCCTTTTCAAACTCCTCGACAACGACACCTCAACCTGTCTCGGCCTAACCTGCAAGCACCTCTGGGCCATCCACAAAGACGAGCAAAGGAAATACAAAAACTTCAAAGAAGACCATGGCATTTCTTCTCGTCGCCCTTTCAATCTCTACAGCCAACTTCCATTTCTGCTAAAGGAGTGGGTTGGGCCGCATATGTGTTATGTCGATATGAATATCTTTCGGTTTATTCGGAAGAGGAAGGCGTGTAGGTTGAAGAAGAGAATGGCGGAGAGGTATAGTGGGAAGGTGGTTCCGGCGAAGGGGCGTTCAAAGGCTGCGCAGATGTGGAGGGAGGATAAGAAAAGACGTAACAGTGAGCAGGAGTTGCGGGGTACGGGAAATTGATGGGGGAGGGTGGCATTGATTTCACGTACTTTCAATCTCTGTGCGACGAACAGTGCTGGCATCGAAGTGGGAGTTACTTGGGCTGTGTTTGAAGAAGGAATTTCCGTTTACAAGCAGAACTAGATACGTCCCTTTCAGGATGCATCTTTGAGCTTGGCATAAGAAGTTGTGGTCTTCTGAGAGGGAATTGGCTTGGTTGGAGAGTTTGATATCAAGACCACTTAACGGTCTTATGTCGGAACTTAGCTTCAGCAATAAACAGCCTCCACACCCACTCTGCATTGTCCCTTCCTCATTGATTTAATGTATTCTGCCATGGAGATTCCAAAAATTACAAACAAAGCATCTCCTCATTGGAACCCGTTTAAAGAAGCATATTTAGTATCTAGAGAGCATTCTACAAGCTTTCAAGCCCTTTTCCTCCTCTTCAAGTTCCAAAGATTTCCTTTCCATGAGGCCCTTCCCGTTTCCATCTCCAAGAAAAAACAAGCGAACGAAGCTAAAAAAAAAATAAAAAATAACCGACTCTTGGTTAACGCATAAATCCATAGCCTCACAGCATCAGACATTGAGTCCTGTCCCACTCCCTAATACCCTCAAGAACACTTTTTCTGGTTTCTCACCGAGACTCGAAAATGAACTACCACAATCTCACCAAACCCATGTATGCATCTCCCATTGCTGTCACGTTAGATACTGCTGTTATGGGTGCCGTTTAGCCAAAAGTAAAAAACAGAGACGCTCCCAATTAATGAAATTGCCAAATGTAGGTTTAAATCAGTTTCTAAAATTTGATTTCAAATGCCAGACTACAGGACTACCACGCAGGTTAACATAGTCCCGCATCATCCACTTCCACTGCATTCACTTCCACAGCAATGCGAAAACGAATTCTAACTCCAACGTGGTATTCTGCCTTTTAGAATGTTCAATGAGGGAGTCAGTGACCTAATTTATATAGCAGCTAAGGCTAGGGATATGTTTGTTAAGCTCCTGCTATTTGTAAAAGATTGAATTATGCAGTGATTAACACTAGGGATTCTGCTATCTAAGACCGCCTTTGACTAATTCTGGTAATGATCGTATCTTTCGTTTATCACTAAATAATCATGGCTTAATTTGTGAAAGAAAATTACCAATGGGAAAAGACATATTTGAAGACCTGAGCATACTTGCCCTTCCCACTCACCTACTCTAAAGCTGTTTATGTCTGTACTTTTATCGATAAGAGGCATGACGAAATCAACCTTGGTTTAAACGGAAAAGCCCTCGCTTCGAGCCTCTTGCATCTCCCCTACAACTTCTTCCCACAGAAAAAGCAGGCACCAAAAACCCTTTCTATCCTTCTACCATCCTCACCAAACCCACCGCAACAATGCCCACAACAACGCGCAAACGCAAAATCTGTGGAAGAGAACTCCCCACGGGAAAAAAACGCACTATTTCGTGCAGGCTCGGGCGGGCTATCACAACTCTTTCTAGGGAGAAGCTGAAGGAGATCAGAGTAAAGAGGGAGAATAAAGCGAAGCAAGGCTGTAAGGACAAAGATGATAATGAGGAGAAGAAGACTAGATTGGTTGTTGAGATTCCATTTTTTGACCCCGAGAAGAAGGGTTTGAAGATTGGTGGGTTTCCCGTTCGGGATAAGGGGAGGTTGTAGGTTTCTGACGATGTTTGGGGAGTTCAGCAGAGAGAGATGACAAGATGGATTTGGATGGTTCTACTGTTCCTGAAACCGTGGATGAGAAGCCTGAAAGTAAGCCTTTCCCCCTCCTAACCAAATATCTCTTAAAAACTAACAAGCCCTTGTCTCCCTCCAGTTCCCTTATCCCCCGAACCCACCACCGAGAAAGACAACACAATCCTAGTTTCCGTGAAAGAAATAATCATCAAAATCGAAGAAGACGCCGAGGAGGAATTCAAAGATACAACCGAGGAATGGGAGAGATTGTATGCCAGATACGTTGCCACCTTTCAACGACTTGCAGACAAAAAGATTGAAATGACTCCAGAGAAGCCCGTTCCGTCGTTGAAAAGGATGAAGGAGCTTTGGAATTGGGTGCCGCCGCCGGAGTTGGATTATTGTGTTTGATTAGGTGAGGGGGGAAGAGTCGTCTCTCGAGGGGGTTGGCAGAGGGAGTTAGGGTGTTAGGCTGTTGGAGATAGAAAATTCAAAATGGAAACTCTTATGTCCATAATATTGAGGTCCTCCTTATGTGTGAAGGGCTTGAACCGTTTGATGTGTCTTGCTAGACTAAAGTGTGAAGGTTTGACCAACTTCTTATCAAGTGTACTACTCTTTCCGGTATTTGAGAGCCTTTCATTGGCTGGAATAAAAGCACGCTAGCCGTAAAGGCTTAGGTACATAGCTTTTAATCTTTCCCAAGACCATAAATTACTCATCACAACTTCAACGCACCTAGCGCACGCTGCCATAATCGGCCTCCGCTGCGTGTAGAGAGCACTCATCAACATCATGTCGAGCATTCCGGCAGATTATCACCCCTCCTCTGGCCACGGTACCAGTGACACGTTTCACGTCGTGGCTGCGACATCAACTATCTCAGAGTTTGCGAATCCACCAGGAGAGTCATGCCTTGTGCCAAGAAGACTTAATAGGAAGCACAAGAACTTGATCTCTGGTGAGCCAGCTTGCCGTGATTATAGTCTTATAGCTAAACATTCTTTATATTTCAGCCATTCCTAAGAGTCATCCTACCTCCCAAACGGAGACCCGTAGAAAGTCTATCTCCAGAAGAGAGACCTTCAGAACGCGATCCCTATGAAAGCGAAAGTAATGGCAGACAGCAGACAACAAACCCACCACTCCTCACTTTTCCCTCCAAACTCTTCATCGAAATCTTCAAATCCACCAACTACCACGTCTCCGAAATCTGTTTCAGCCTAACCAGCAAACGCCTCCACGACATCTACAAAGACCTCAACCGCCTTGTCCCTAAACGCCATCGCCGCTTACTAAAATGGGATCTTTGCTGCGATCGCTTTCTTTTAATACTTTTGACAACATGGGTTCCTGCTTCTCATGCCTTTTGCCCTACCTGCTCTCTGTTTTACAATATCGAGCAAGTAGGGGAGAATATACATCGCAAGTGGGACTTTTATAAGAATCTGGGTAGGAATTTTAGGCTGAAGCAAAACGAGTTGGCGCGCTCTGCTGCTGAGAGGAGATTGGATCGGCTTTCTGGTTAATATGGATTTTATGTATTGAGGATATTTCAAGAGGCGTAATGCGGGACAGTAGGGTGCCATAGCGACACACAAATGGAGGGAAGGGATTGGAGCAAGAAGCTGTAGGTCCGAAGCATAAAGTTACTAATCAACTTTTTAAGAGGCTCAAAGGAACAAGCTTTCTTTTACAGTGATTAGATAGCCACGTCTTTCAGAATGACTCAATAGCGCCATGAAGAAACAATTAGAGTCCTAGCTATTTCCCTAAAAGCCAAATCTAGTAATTCTCTTCGTTGAATATAAGATGTGAATACACAAAATATTCTAGTAAAAGTAAGGTACAACTATAATAGGACAATGCATTTCATAAAGGGTTTTTATACCTAAAAAGTAGTTGGAACGTTATTACTTTATAAAATTCTAAGAATATAAATTCACCGCAAGAATTGAGATAAGAGAAGAGTTTCAAGGACAAGATAAAAGCAACAGGAATCTAATCAATGTTCACATAGCACTGAGGCACCCTCAACATATAGAACGTAATTTGATAGCAAGGCGAAACTTAAGCAGTGAGAAAAGCATTTCCGACCACAGCTTGTGAATCTGACTTAAGTCACTCTCAGCTCAACCCCTTCTACAACCTCAAATTCACTCCCTCCTCGGCTGATCAACGTGACCCACTCGCTTACCGACTTTCCCTTCACCCACAAACATATCACCTATTCACAATCTCTCTCACAAAACCACACAATATGCCAGAACAACTCTTATCCGGACTCCCTTCGAGCTTTACAAATACTGTCAAAATGGCTCCTCTTGCAATCATTGATCTCACCAACGACTCCTCAGACGAGGACTCAGACGAGGACACAGACATGGAAGACATCAACATGGCGATCGCCCTCTTTGAAAGTAAGGGGTTGGCCAA
>JAAMPI010000312.1:0-14144 GCA_013054445.1 Cudoniella acicularis
CCCCCCCATAAAAGGCATCTTCGAGATCCCCGGCGCCCTCCCCATAACCGGCCACCTGCTCGCCTTGGGAGATGACCACGCCACAATCTGTGAAGGCTGGTGGAGAAAATATGGCAAATCAGTTTTTCAGATCAGACTAGGAAACACCCGCGCGGTGGTAGTAAACTCCTTCACAGACGCCAAACGCATGCTCCTAGGCCACCAATCCGCGCTCATCGACCGGCCCACATTATACACCTTCCACGGCATCATATCCTCCACACAAGGCTTCACCATCGGGTCTTCCCCCTGGGACACCTCGTGCAAGAATAAACGCACGGCAGCGGGCTCCGCTCTCGGGCGTTCAAAATTAAAGGATTATTTTGATATGTTTGATTTGGAATCTTACTGTATCATCCGGGATCTTGCGCGGGATTCTCATAACGGGGAAAAAGAGGTGGAGGTTAGGAAGTATATTCAAAGATATGCTCTCAATACCACTTTAACGTTGTGCTATGGTATCAGAATGGACAGCGTATACGACAGCATGCTCCGCGAGATCCTCGAAGTCGGCTCCGCCATCTCCTTATTACGCAGCGCCAGCGAGAATTTCCAAGACTACATCCCCCTCCTCCGCTACTTCCCCAATAACTCAAAGAACCGCCGCAGCAAAGAGCTCCGCGATCGCAGAGACGCCTATCTCAATTCCCTCCTAAACCAAGTTCGAGAAATGATAAAAAAGGGAACAGATAAACCCTGTATCTCAGCCGCGATCCTCAAAGATGAAGAGACGAAATTGAGTGGTGTGGAAGTTAGCTCTATCTGTCTCTCGCTCGTCTCTGGAGGATTTGAGACGATCCCTGGCACGTTGACTTCTTGTCTGGGCTCTTTGAGCACGGCTGAGGGACAGGTGTTTCAGGAGAGGGCGTATGCAGATATTAAGAGAGTGTATCCTGATGTTAGGGATGCGTGGCGGAATAGCTTTCAGGGTGAGGAGGTGCCGTATTTGAATGCGGTGGTCAAGGAGGCGGCGAGGTATTACACTGTTAGTGCGATGAGTTTGCCGAGGAAGACGGTTAGTGAGGTCGTTTGGGATGGGGCGAGGATTCCGGCGAAGACGATGGTGTTGATTAATGCGCAGGCGGCGAATCATGGTTTGTGTTCCCCCTACTTCCTCCCCTTTCCCCCTTCCTCTCTTTTTTTTTTTTTTTGAATTTAGACTAACTTTTCCAAACGCATATACAGACGTCGATCATTTCGGACCCGACGCCGCAACATTCAACCCCGAGCGCTGGCTCTCCTCTTCCCCATCTTCCTCTTCCTCTTCCTCCCCCTCCAAATCCTCCCCCTCATCATCAATCCCCCACTTCTCCTTCGGCGCCGCTCGCGCGCTTGCTCCGGGCAAATAATCGCCCAAAGACTCCTCTACACCGCTTTGCTACGAATAATAAGTAGCTACCGTATTATCGCTAGTGAAGAGGCCCCACCGAATACCCGATTATGTTGATTATAATTTATTTAAGAGTGCGCTTGTGGCGATTCCTAGGCCTTTTAGAGTTAGGTTGGTGCCGAGGGATGGAGGGGAGGATGGGAAGGGGGAAGAGGAGGGAGAGGGTGTGCTGGAGGATTGTTTGGAGGAAGCGAGGATGAGGACAGAGGGGTATTATAAGGAGGAGGTGGGGGTGGAGATCTAGATGTAGCGCAAGGGGTCGCCGCCACGTCATGTGATGTGTTGTGAGGTGACCTGGCTTTAACGCCGATGAGGTGGGGTTTGCCGCTTGGAGAGCTCGATGACGGAAGTTGCACAATGAGGAGGACCTGCAGATTCCATGTCAAGACTATTTAGGGCTACCTATGGAGCGAGAGAGAGCATTCGTAATCCCAAAAGATTCTACTTTCATATCTTTCTCCTTTCTTCTTTGGATGGAAAACAGCATTAATTGCCGTTCGGGGAAAGGTGATAAGAGAAAGGGAAATAGAAGTTGGTATGGTAGCTTGCGAAGGTAGACAATGTATATTAGCGCCTTGTTGGAGAGAAAGGAATTCAACCATCAAGGGTTCGAATCGAGGAGGGAGATGGATAAATAAAGTGACTGTTGGCTACGCTGGCCCTTCTTGCAAGGTAACCTTCTGCACCCATTTATTGAATATGAGCATCATACAAGCATTTATTTCAAGCGCAATATCATGGGCTTAGGATTACCGGACTTCCAGAATCTAGTGCGTGCGGTGTAACATTTACTTCTCTTCTTCGAGTAGACTCAAAGTCTACCGGAAGCAAGACAACCTGGGACCCGCATCGCGAGCTAATGTCCTACCGTCCTCCTTAATCGGCTTTGCATTGATAATCAGGTCTTGTCCCATACCACTCACGCTCATCGCACCAAACTCCTAAGAGGACGATAAAATGATCATGTGGTCAGTCACGGAAGTTTATTGCTCCGAGACAGCTCGCAGATAGACAAGGCCTTTGTTCTCTCTGTTTTATGTCTGCTTTGTAAAGAGTTCGAGGTTAGACAAACAGGCAAAGAGTTGGATGAATAGATCGGGAAACAGATGTTTAAAAATAACATCGTGAATAAATGGGATTGTCAAGCGACATGTGAGACAAAGAATGCTAAAGATGATTCTCGGTAGAAAACAATCCGAACAAAGAAGCGGGAGCGGATTGCTTCCAGCAACTACCGTCTCACTCATGAGAAGAGAGAAGACAAGGCCTTTGTGAATTCCCTTTATCATTTCATAATGAATGCGGCAAGGTCATTCATTCACAAATCTCGTTCAAAGACTCACATAATACACTTGTTTCTCCCTTCTCTTCTCTTCTCTTCTGTTTGTCATGAATAACATTGCCCAACGCATGAATGAAAAGTTGAGACTACCAACAAGCAAACCATCGATCGTTATACCACCACTATACATACCTAACTCAACCAGATTAGAACACAACATTTGTAAGACGAAATTTCAAAAGGAAAAAGATGAGAGATGAAGATCGAACACACCACATACGACGAATGTCATCGCCACCGTGGCAGGCCCACGGTGATCACGACAACATTAGCTCCTCCACAGGCTCCGGCTACCACATTCGATAACATGACGGCGTATCGCGAGATGCAAAAAATAGAATGGCAAGCGGAGATGGAGAAGGAGAAGAGGGGGAATAAAATCAAAGAACGCAGACGATCGAGCGAGAGTGCTTCCTGCTTGCCGCTGAAGAACTCATCGGCGAGATCGTTTTTTAAGCAGACTTTCCGACGAAAGGAAAACACTCCGGAAGTGAGAATAGAGGAAAAGACAGAAGTGGGTAAGAGTGCGAATGGCAACGAGAGAACCGAGGAAACGAAGAGCATGAAGAAGCTACATGCGATGAGAGAAGCGATGAAGACTGGGAAGATGGAACGCGTTGTTCCTCCCTCCGCTCCGCCAACAGTACCACCCAAGGATAACAAAGTGGTACCGCCTCCTGCTCCGAAATTAGTCCAAAAGCCGTTCGCTGATACTACTGCGCAGAGAAAGTCGAAGCCGAAATCGAAGCGCAGACCATCAGTGCCGACGAAAATGGTAGAACGTCTCCATGCCAGCGCTGACGTTCTCGATGAAGGAAGACGAGGCATCGCGGGTAAGTTCCGTTCTCCTTTCGAGAATCTCCATTATCCTTCTCTTTCCTCGACTAGAAAAAATTCCACCTCTTCTATTGAGTCTTTTTGTTGCGTTGGTTTAGGGCCGGAGCTGCAGCAGCAGATCGAGAACGAGAAGCAGAATATAAATCAACGCAGACTGAGCACTTCGAGCGGGGAGGGCACAAATCCTTGGACTCAACCAAAGCGGAGAGTCTGCAGGCTGTGCAAGAAGGGGAGAGAGGGCATCGGAGGTTTGTGTGTGAAGTGCGAAAAGGAGTTTATGAGACCAAAGACCCTTGCTCTTGGAGGCTCATCGGACGACGAAGAGTTCAGACCTATACCGCCGCTCAAAGATAGCAAGAATCTCCCTCGAGGAAGAGATGCCGGCGAACCAACGCTGATCTCTCGTTTAAGAAAGGACAAGGTCGAAGCGGAAGCATCAAGGCTGCGGACGAAGACTCCCAACCGCACTGAAATCATAACCCGAAAACCTCTAAGGCAAGAGTCGCAGCGCGCTGTGGTTGAAGATGTAGACGAGAGGTGCATGAATTGGTTGGCAGACACAACCAGTCCGGACGATGAGGCCAGAACGAGTGCCAAGATACAAGAATGGGCAGAGTTTTATAGCCAGGGAGGAGTCAAGCGGGAAGATCTACCTGCGAAGAATGTTAGGAAACCGCATATCGGAGATCTCATGAAGAGGCGTACCAGCTTCTATGGCTTCTGGGAGGGTATCCTCGTGGAAGACGTCACGGAAGAATGAGTGTTGAAATCTTGAAGCGGTAGTAATGATATTTTATTTTTCGACGTCTGTTGTGTGCCAATTGACTGCCCATAATCCAGTAAACGCTCAACGGATCCGTACCAAAGTGCACAGTCTGGACATCTTGAGGTGCTATGTATTGCGCCATGCATCAAACGCATTCGGATACAGTCACTCTAAAATCGATGTGTCTAGCACCTCGCTTGCAGATGCGGTCTTCCTCCTCTCATCCTCCCAACAAGTATGGTACATCTCATCACTCCATATCATTGCGCGTCATCATTGTGTCATCGTGTCTCCTGTCATCGACATTCACCTCCCCTCGCCCTCAGTAAAGAAGACCCACGGGAGACAAACTTCCTATCAAGGAGCTTGCATAGCAAAATTATCCATCTCCAGAGCCTCACACTCGCGAACGAATGCTGGCAACACACCACTGTGGCAGAATTCGAGGTGGGGGTCGTGGCTGGCTCTGTTGCTTTTTGATGGAGAGGAAAGGAAAACTTTCAAAGCGCGAGAAGTTTTCGAGCTTTTGTGCTTCCGTCGCGTCGTAGCGCTAGTGACTAAGCAACCATCACGTGTCAACGTATTTAGCGAGCCATCTTCAACAACCACCAACAAAAACCTTAAAATACGGACCGTTTATTAAAAGTATTTATTATCTAAAAATTTAATCAAATATTTGCATCCCAACGCTCAATTGCCGCCGCCATCCCTCCTCTCTTTGTGGCTTCATGCGCTTATTACTGCATCGTTTTTAAGCAGGGGCTACCACTCTCGAGAGGATCCAAGCAGCACACCAAGTCCGCTTCTTTGTTACCAAGGTCAGACACTCACCAGGTCCCCCTCACCACTCCTCCATTGTATCAACCCTTCGGTCGAGCTGACGGGTCGCCTCGTCCAGAGCTGGTCCACTATCACGGGCTACTTTGTTGGTCTTCACGGGATGTCGCGAAATATCGCCAATCGCCCTCAATCTTGCGCCTATTCGCGTGAATCTCGTGTCTCCAGGCGCTGTGAGCGCATCGCTGTGGGACTACACGATCTTTCAAGTAAAGATCCACTTGGAGAGTGTTTCACCCAGCAGTTGATTTTCTTCCAATACACTACCTCCCTAAAGTTCCTACCTAGCTACGTCTGTTTCACTGCTTAAAAACCTCTCGTATTGTTGTCTCGAACAAGGCTTTGTCACAACTTTATTGGCGTGACATTGTAGCAAGAGCTGTCAGCTGTATTAAACGCACTGACGCTATTCTCCGACCTTTAACCCTGATGATAATCCTGCCATAGCTTCCGCACAGAATTGCCTTCCTAGGTTTGCGTACAGCTTTCCTAAATAGGTTAGTTAGGTAGACTTATCAGGGGTTTCCAGCTTCATTGCTCAATTCCGAAGAGGCATTTTATATTCCTTATTCTTGCTTTGAGAAGTCTTTTTATTTTTTATCTTTGACATTATTTCTTGAGAAAATAAAAACAGAAATACAATCTCTACGTCTCTGCAATTCTGTACCGCAGTATTGTTGCTGTGCTAGTCCTCTTATTTTACGGCACGTCATTTGTCATGTCTGTTCTCCTCACCTAACGCCGCGGTTGACGTTCTGGCTACGAAACTTCGTTTGTCCTAGCCACATTTTCCGCCTCACACATAGCCTATACCGCCTTTCAACTCTCGACAATTGCTCAACCTAATCGCTATGGACTTCAGATTGCTGCAGGAACCTTCGCCGTCGATGGATTGTCTCCTACTATTTTCTTCACTCGGGCTACTACATTGCCTCCTCGACATTGTTCGAAAACCGAGCCCAAGCATCCCCCTACGGCTGGGACATCTACGACTCCTTGAGTACCTGATCACGGCTACTTTCATCTGCGCCAGCGTACGATTTTCTAAGTTGACAAAGGAGGAGATCGAGGATGGCATCCAAAAACATCTCCCCGTGTCCCGCGCTGCACCGATTATGTTTATCGTCGGCTTCGCTGGGATCGTGCTTAACACTGCCACCATTTTCAGGGATCGTGCCAGCATCCAGAATGGGGAAAAGCGCACCTTAGCTACAGTGGGCGCCTCACTGCTGGCACTGTTTGTGCGCATGCTATACCTGTTGTTTAACCTAAATCCTCACTTACTTCTGCATGCTCGCCAAGCGATAGCCCACCGAGTTTCTTGTATCTACAGAGGATTAGAATAGAAAATTGTATTAACACTACATGTTCAAATTATATATTGCAACTTTGGAGAAGAAACTAAAATAAGAACTCCTGCCATACTACCAGCTTATGAATTCTTACCAGGGGAACATTTATGTTTATCTTAGAAATCGCAGTTAATAAGAATATGGAAAGGGTCTTTTCACTCATGGCCTAAATTGTGAACCACCGAAGAATTTTAGATGGCAAACGAATGGCTTTCAGTTGGGAGGCTATCTAACAAGTCAAATTTTCTTTCTTCTAGTTTCCTTGATCTACCACCAACACCAACACTTTCTAATAATACAATACTACCACCCCCATTAACTCTCTAAAATCATCATAGATCTTAGGCATGACGACTATTTCCAGATTAGCTGAATGCTCCTTCGAATCTAGAAGAATGTCAGAACTTCCAACACACATACCTCTTAAATGGTCGCTCAAAGACGAGAGCAAAGATGGTTACTATTGATTTGGTTGTCTATCCAATGCGTCAGTAGGCAAGAAAGGTATCAGCTAGATCTAGAGGAAGCACATACTACCTGCATCGTACAAGTATCCATCACTCTTGATATAGACATCCTACATAAAATGCGTCAGTCCAGTCCCTTTCATGCCATAGACGAAAGGCAAACTTACGCCGTAGTTAGAAGGCCAGGTAAAAGCCACAGAGTTATCAGAGCAATCACTCGAGGATATCCAGAAGAATCCCCAGCCACCGCCTATACCGGTGCTCTGTCCATTGTTGAGCTGGACATCAGTACCAGCGCTGTCTTGGATCCATCCGTTGACGCCGTATTGGTTGTGGACGTTGGTGGCTGACGCCGCTAGGGCCGAAATGAAGATAGTGAGGGCTGTCTTGGTGAAATGCATAGCGTAGGTATTGAGGTAATATGATAAGCTTCGTTGTGACTTGGAACTTTCAGTTTGAGGATGAGTGAGGATGAGATGTGGTGCTTGAACTGAGAATGAAGGACGGAAAAGCCTTCACCTTTATACATTTCCTGGACTTTCGTCGTCATATACTCGTATCCTTTTAATCTCACCGCATACCCGAGTTTATTGGCACCACAACCAATGTGACGCGAACAAGTCCTATGTGTAGTCAATATAGATCACTTTTTCGGCCGTGCAAAATCTGATCCCATTGAAAATTTGTGCTCCATGGGATGATTGTATAACGTAAGACTTTTTTCATGACTTAAGAATAGCAACGTAGGTAAGCAGAGTCCCCGCAGAGCGTAACATATTTCCTGAGGCCAACTTGAAATCTGTCACGACCCGTGACAAGTCACATGACAGGATCGGGGGGATCGACCGCTCGAGGAACAGAACCTCGATCTTCCGATCACATGATCCCTTACCACCACCACCTATATAGCTATATAGTTTTCCTATGTTAGAGCTTCGTGCTCAACTTACTTCTTGAATGCAAGATAACATTCAACTGAGATCTGCTTGACACTTCTAAGACGATTGAACCAACGCCTCACACATGGCTCACCTAATGAAGTCCTGGAGGAGATAGTCTCTTTCTCCCTGCTCCCGAAACCAATAGTTATTAACGAGTTCAAGTCAGTTCTGTCCCAAAATAGCGGAAAGGCTAAATAGCGGGAAATCCTTTTCGGGAAGCTTAGCAACCAGAGTAAGATACCCGGATTCAACCCGAAAATAACTCGGCCCGGGTAGGGATTATCTAGGATTACCCGATGGCTAACTGACTAAAATTATAACTAATAAACCATTCGCGAACTTTTTTTTAGAAAAGTTCGATTCGATCCGTAGTCTACGAATTTCTAAAATCACGATTCGAATTCGTCTAAAATTCGCGAATACTTACGAACGCGAATAATCCGTGAGTTCGTTGGGAGCCCTAGCGGAGAAAAGGAGAAGGACGTCAAAATAAACATGCAGTGCCTGCAAATACGGGTAATATCTTGCAGTAAACGCAAGTCAGCATACATCCCATGTTTAGCCCCAAGGGGCCATTTGGGTAAGCAAGAACTTAATCTTACATGATCCTTAGCAGGGTATGGCCAATTTGGGCGGCGTGAAGTAAGCAGGAAGGAGTTTACGTAGTGTAACATTGTGGGCGCGTCATTTAAGCTTTAGAGGCTTGGACTTTTGGACTCACATTATAAAACAAAAAGTTATCTGGAAGAAGAGACAAGTGGTGAGTTCCATAGGTGAAAGGTTGAGGAGAATGACAGAAAGTTTCAAATCACTGTACCGTTGTGCCTGTATTCATGTTGAATGTTAAAAAATACTGAATCCATAGGAAGCTTTGGCTGCTGAGCATGTCTTCAATTTCGAATTACATAATAGTAATGATGCTTTAGTCAGCATGTTCCTAATGCTCTCATTGTGCCCGTTGTCCAGACAGCTGTCCAAAAAGCCAAGTCGTTTATATCGCCCTCCTTCAACACTTTGCAAGAGCAAAGCCAAGACGCAGGTTAGGGAAGAACTGCTCTTCCTAGTTCCGAGCTTCATCAATACAAATTGATTTTCATTCTTGTTAGAAGACTCGTTATAAATATCGCGTTGATATTTGTGGTCGAAGTGGATGAGATTCCTCCCTATCAGAGGCCACCAGGGCATAACAGAAGCCAATAATGTAAGTACCCCGCCCTTCACTTACCAAACTAGGCTGCTGTATCTTCGCAATTTACCCTACAGTCTCGTATCTACACTGCCGGAAAATCGATGGGTTCCCCCATAATCACGGTTCTGTAGACGGACGCCCATGACCAGCTTGGGGCAAGATACGTTTGGTTCGGTGAAAGGTCATCTGGCCTCGTTTTGTACCAGGACAGTTGTTGGAGCAGGAAACTTTCCCAAAGCCCAGCTAAGTGCTTGTCCTTCCAAAGAGCTGCGAGGCGTGCCGCAACGCCAGCTAGAGCTGGAAGGTGGACTCTGATGTCTCCTAACTCGCGACAGCTATAGGATTTGATAATTTCTGCCCAAATAACTCTCTTTTCTGATGGGTGCCAAGTCCTCTCGGAAATTTGCAAAGGCTTCGGCGGACCAACCTGAGGCTCAGTCTTTCCCTTTCCAAAGAGCTCTGGATGTTTGTCAAAGTTTGGTAGATTATCCGTAGGTGGCCAGGAATGTGTCGAATATAGGGGCTCCAGCGTTGTCCTTTGACACTTCCACCATATATCGCCACATCCGAAAAAGAGGACCCGTGTCGCCAAGATATATCCTTGAAATGCCCATCCTCTTGAGCTCAATGGAGATCGAATTTTGTGATGACATAGAGGGAAATTGCGATAAGGGAGGACTATAACTTTTCCCATGGAGCCATTTGGGAGAAGAAATAGAAGTTTGTACGGTTTTACCCAAGGCTTTTCGGCAAGAAATCCGGCTTGGGCATTCGGTGAATTCCCGGCGGCAATTGTTAAAGTGGCATTCTTATAGATCTCACCCACGCCGCCGGTCTCTCTTGCTGTATCTTCTGGGCTGTCTTGAATAATGCACAATGCATCAACCCACAAGAAGCGAAAACCCAACTTCTGTGTACCTTTAATGGCATCCTGAATTGTCTTGTACAGCGACCAAAAATCAATACCCTCGGAAGCCTGCACGTCTAGCACTCTTCTTGGAAGAATGGAATAAATGGCATAGCTACAATCGGGATGTCTCGTAATACATTCGCCTAATCTACGCTTGGCTTCCTTGATATTGTACTGGCTAGCCAAGCTGTATTGATAAGGTAAACAGCGTAGAAGTTTTTCAGCTCTGTCATCTAAAGTCCGTTAGCCATGGTGCCTAATTTCGGATCTGATGACATTTTCAGGCTTACCAGGATCACTGTAAATTTCCAATGCTTTTCGTGCCCATATATCCCTGCCAATAGAGAGGTATTTTATCACGAGGATGTCGGAGGGGTAATCACTGTAATATGTACTGTTCTGATCCAAGGCCAGGGATCCACAACCTGTCGTTAAGAGATCATGTCTAGATTGCTCCTTGAGTCTGAGGCGGGAGAGTCGAGGAGACCAGCTCGAATAACAGTACATAATAAACACTTCTTTGCTATATCAGTCAGGGGATTCTTTATTCCATCCCAAGAACCCTAAGGGAAAATTTTCGATAAGTTTCTTGACGAGGCTCTCAAGTTGTACAGCTTCGTAAAAATATACGTGCAATCTTCGCGCCTCAGGTGACTCTGGAAGAGGGGAAAGTCGCGGATCGGGAGATTTGCCTTGAATGCATTTTTTGAGCAAACGGGTATGTAACGGAAGTCGTAGTGACTGCAATAGACTTCGATATTCTTCCACAGACGGCTAGACAGGCCCGGTAAAAGGGCAAGATGCCTTTGACCGGCGCTTTCTTTCAAAACTCTTCATCACTGAATGGGTTTCGGTTGCCTAAGAGATACAGAAAACACTAGAGGAGAGGAAAATAGTTCGAATGAAATACGACTACTCCTAAATACAGCAGATTGCCTTATAAAAAATGCCTGATGAGGACTGGGGAAGAGCCCCGCTCGGAGCCCGGTGCACAGCCTCCAAAGTCTGAACCATTTGGAATTGAACAAGTAAGTGATGAGCAGAGTAATTAATGCACGCACAAGAAAGCAGTGCCGTCCTAGGAACAGATTGGGCAACTTCCATCTGAGGTTAAACCCGCATGAAGGTTGCAGTGGTGAAAAGTGAGGCGGCCCGCACGTGACTTGGAATACCCCTCCCCCTTACGAAGGAGCACCTTAGCCCCTTGCCTCTACAAGCAGAATAAAAACAAAAAGAAAGAGAAAGGAAATACACGGGAGAATGGTATCAAAAATTCAAAGCAAAAAGGACTAAACTAGGTACCACGGAAATTCAGATCATATAAAATCGCCCTTATAGACGTTAAGGAGACATTATAGAATAACGAGGCTGAGCTGCTTATCACGTGTATATAATAAGAAATGTAGATCTATTCAAAATATGGTTGTAGAAGCTTCCTGGTCGCAAGGGAGCCAAAATGAGACCTGCACTTAGAGACAAGGCGAGGAAAGTGTAACCGGGCCTCAAGGGGGCCAAAACGAGCTCCTTTGGGCGCTAAATTGGCCTATCAATGCATGCTCAGGCTGACTCTGCCGCCGTCCACTATTGCTCACCATTGCTCACCTTTCCGAACTAAATCAGATTTCTTTCAAGTTAGGATTCAGGTTAGACAACCTTCTGTTGCTGGACATCTTGGGGAACATTCCGAGGTTCAGCGCTATCAGTGGAGATATCACAGCTCTTCTATGCATGGCACTGCTAGAGGAGATACTGGTTGTGGCTGTCTATCTGTGTTTGGGATTCACGACGCGGATTGCCTTCAAGGAGGAAGTAGTGTAGGCCGACGAGGAACTAAGTCATCGTCATGATGATATCAGGAACGTTGCGTTGGTGAAGCTGGCAAGCCAAAGGTCCGAATCACCACAGGAGACGGAAAGAGTTCCGGAACTTAGATAATTACCAAATAGATCTTCAAATGAAAGTCGAGATTTTCTAATCTGTATTATAAAACAGTCTAAAAAAATACAACTTCTTATTTACCTAAGATTGGCGATTTTCTACTGTTCTATGGATCAAAAATAACGATAAAAATGTTATATATCTAAGGTGGTGCGCCTAAAAATCAAGTTTCTATAAATTTCGCGTTTTTCGGGTAGAGTCTAAAAAGTGGAAAAAAACTCTGTCTTTAGGAATAGGTAATACAAAGGCCCTTTGGAGCTATTTTAGCGGAGTTCGCGCTCCTTCCTTCGCAAGTGTGCCTGCAGGCGCCGACTGACTCCAGGGTCGGAACGCGATTCTCTTCTTCAACGTTCTTTCTGTTAGAGGTAAGGGTATAACCGTAGTACGCGGTATATAGTATATAGAAGATATATCTATATAGTCGTCGGTAGGCGGCTAAGGTGTAGGCGGAAGAAGAGTCGACTGTTAGGTCGAGAGTGATTCAAGTATATAGAATAATAATATGAATTTGACTTAAAGACTTATATAACGTTCTGTTATCACGTGAGATCTCGATGTCACGTGAACGGGGTTTACTTAGCCTTAGAAGCGTCAAGCAGGTTCTGGTAGAGCGTTATCCTAATCAAGTGATGATATTAGAATATGAGTTGAGCACACCTCTAACATAGGAAAGCTATATGGTTATATAGGTAGTAGTGGTCGTGGTTCAGCAGTTCACTGGTTCAGGCCCCGAGGGCTGAACGACTGAACTAATAAACTGATTACGTGAACCGTCACGTGGTCCTAGGTCGTGACACTATCCCCTATCCGTCCTAGCGCAGTCCCGTGCGCTTAATCCAATTCCGACGACGTGGCATCCTCGTTACCTCTTTAGATCCTAAAGATAGGACCTAAACGCTCTAAAATCAAATACCGCTAACAACTAGGCCGTCAGATTGAATCAACTAGATCCGAAATGTCCCCTTGCACCCGCTGCCGAAGTGAGGAAAGGAAATGTGTGGTGGACAAGGCGAAATCAAAACGCTATAGCGAGTGTACTCGCGCCGGGTAGAAATACGACGTAGAGATCCTACTACTCGACTTGCTTGAAGAGGAAGCACCGTCGCTAGCCGAGCTAGAGCAGGTGAAGGCTTAATAAAGAAGGCTAGAGGAGTAGGAGGACGAGGCTATGGTAAGGGTCCTCCGATTTAGGGCCTAGCGAAAACTCCTAGCGAAGAGGGAGGACGATATAACGAGGCGTGGTTTGCGATTTCTTAAAGAACTAGACGCTATAGAGGAAGCCGAGAAGCTCGCGAGGGACAGGGAGGGCTAGGAAGGGGGCTAACAGGTCCCTATCTTGCCCGACGACCCTTCCTTCGTAGACTAGGTATTACTAATACTTCCGTCTAGAGATACTCTTAAAATACCGTCGAGCTCCTAAGGTTCTGGCGTAGTTCCTAGGTATTGTCCGATTCTAGGTAGTCCTTCTACTTGACTAACCACTTCTAAGTTTTTCCGGCTTTCTTTTTTCCTAATATTGATTCGACGTCGTATATCCTATCGTCGTTATTAGTTAAGGCTTCGAGGGTCGTGTCAATCGGCACCTCGGTAGGCGCGGGTTCGAAGAGGGATATATAAAACACAGGATAGACTCTTATCCCTCTTAGTAGAGAGAGTCTATAGTTTAGGGGGCCTCGTTCTTCGCTAATACGGAATAGTCTAAGTTTCTTATAGTCAAGCTTACTACTCGGTCTTTTAGTTAAGATATTTATACGAAGGAGATAAACTTTATCCCCCTTTTTTAGGGCAGGCTCCTAGCTACGTCGTTTGTTATAGTAGTCGGTATTTCGGTCCGTAATAAACCTTAGTTCCTCTACTAATGTTTCGTATACCTAAATCATCTCTATTACTAACAGCTTAACACGTTTATTATCGATTGTCGATATTTCTAGTTCGCGATATACCGTCGGCTCGAATCTATAGTTCGTAAAGAATAGGGTAACACCCGTGGCTTTACTTGTCGATCCGTAATAAGCTAGCTATACTAGCGGTAAAAGGGCGACCTAGTTATCTTACTTCTAATCGTAATAGTAGCGTAGGTAAGCTTCGATAACCTAGTTGTTTCGTTCGTTTCCTAACCNTNANNNTANNNNTAGA
>JAAMPI010000312.1:14152-43709 GCA_013054445.1 Cudoniella acicularis
CTAANNNTNNNCNTAACTCCTANNNCTANGNTATTAGGNNAGTCTAAAACTTTNACGTAAAGAGCTTGTCTCGGTNAGAGTATATTTCTTTTANTAGNCCGTAGTTNNTAACGACGGCTACTAGGAAANNATACGATAGTTCTTNNNTAGTACTTGATTCTTANTACGGAAGNTAAATANCGTACTTAGTAAGTCTATCTATNATNACTAGGATCGAGTCGTACTTAACCTNTNTTATANGGTCTTTNGACTTTANTAGTTTAGTGATAAAGTCTTATAATATTGACTCNTAAGGTTTAGCGGGTATCNTTCCGGTTTNTATTCGTCCGTANGGNAAGNGCCTCGACGATTTGTTCCGTAGACACTTATAGTATTCCGTAACGATCCGTTCGACTTCTTTCTTTATCTTANGGAACTAGTAGTTCNTTAATAGTCGGAAGTAGGTNCTTCTGACGCCTTAGTGTCCGTAGGCTAGTAANNCGTGTTNNTCCGTGATAAATTCTTNTCNGANNGNNTCNNNNAAGAAGATNTTATTNTTNTCGTTATATAGGAATANGTAGATTCTAGCGTCTCTTCGATAGATCNTNAGNTTGTCGATCTTATCTAGNNTAAGTCGTGATCCGGCTTCCTAGATTTTNACTACCTATAGATCGTNCGTTCGNTCGGCGATAGCTACTTNTTTTTATAGCTAGTACGAGGAGNTNATCTTNCTATTTAAGTAGTACTGTCTCTTAGTAGACCTTNTCGNTCTCGTATCCNNGTTTCCTACTTAGGGCGTCGGCCNTTAGATTGTCNTTTCNNGGGACGTGNCTNATCACGANATTAAAGTNCGATAGTTTCTTAGCCTATCTCGCGAGTCGTCGATTCTCTAGGACCTTNNTANTAGTAAAGGTTCGAAGATTAGTATAGTCGNTAAGGATAGTAGTCGAAAACAGAGCTCCCTAAAGGTAAACCTTCTAATGATCGAGGGCTTTAATAATCGCGAGCAATTCCTTTTCGTAGATGTCGTAGTTTTGTTCGGCGAGAGACAACTTCTACGAGAAGTAGGCGATAGGGTAGGTTCTTCCGTCGTCTGATTTCTGTAGGTAGACTACGCCGACGCACGTGTCGGACGCGTCACATTCGACCGTACTTTCGCGGTCCCCTAGGTACGATTTCAGGATAGGTTCCTTCTCGAATCGTCCTTTAAGATCCGTAAAGGCCCGTAGGCACTTTAGGTCATTCTTGAAGTTCTATACGACTCCCTTGCGGGTGAGGTTTGTCAGTGGTTCGGCGAGCTTGCTATAGTCCTTAATAAACATTTAGTAGAAGTTAGCGAATCCTAGGAACGACTAGATATCCTTTATATTCTCGGGAGGATCCTAGTTTCTGACTACTTCGCTCTTTTCTAGGTCGATGCTTAGCTCCTCTAGACGAATTACGTGTCCGAGGAACAAGACTTGGTTGACTCCGAATCGGCACTTCGATAGCTTTAGTCGCGAGTTAACCTTATCTAAGGCTTCTAGGACTTTAAGGACATGTCCTTCGTAGTCCTCTTCTCGTTCGAAATAAACGAGGATGTCGTTAAGATAGTAGATAACGAAGTATCCGAGGTATTCGACTAGGATCGCGTTGTTTTGTCGCTAGTATGTCGCCGGCGCGTTAGTTAGCCTAAAAGGCATTACCGTATATTCTTAGAGCCCTAAGGGTAATAAAAACGCGATAAGGAACTCCTACCCCTTTTTAATCCTAATTAAATTAAATAAGTTCCGCTAATCAAGCTTCGTAAATATAATAGCTCTTACGAGCTTATCGTAGAGATATTATATAGATAGTATCGGGTAAACGTCTCGTACTATAATACTATTTAAGTCGCGATAGTCTACGTAAGGTCTTCTTAAAAGATCTCCTTTCTTATATACTAGTACTATATTCGATATATACGGCGATTTTGACTTCTAGACCTAGCCTTTTTTAGAGGCCGTAACCACGTATTCCTCGAGCGTCTTTAGGGTTCGTAGGTTAAAGTTCCGAAGTTTCTACGAAGGTAATACCTTATCTTCCTTTAAGTTGATTTTATAGTCCTAGGGTTAGTGTTCGGGCAAAGCTCTAAAGTCTTACGGATCGTCGAACAGCCTAGCGAACCTCTTATACTATACCGGGATTTCTGTCGATAGAGGACCGTCTATATTAACTGATCCTAGCGCTTTTCCGAAGGTTACGCCTATCTCGCGGTGGCCTAAGAGTCAATCACTATTATATCCGTAGCGTTCGAAAGTGATTAATCCTTCTACCTAATCGATATTTAGGTTATATTGTCGGATCTAGGGAATCCCTAGGATCATTTCGTGTCGACTAGTAGATATTAGATCGAAAGACAACTATTTAGTATACCCGTTTAGTATTCGTAAAATATTTATAATAGTTTGTCTTTAGACCTACCCGTCCGTTTCGGCATTCTTGTCTCCTAGTAATCTTAGTTAGTAAAAGGTAGTTTTGGTTTTAGTCCGTAGTCTATACTTTNNGACNAGTTCTAGATTAATAAAGTTGNCNTCGGCTCTATNANTCNATTAAGGCTTTTACTCGNTTNTTNNNNTANTAGAGCTANANACTTAGTTACGTGCCGTTATTACTAGCTATAGNNGCTAATTCTCTTTCTAAGCCGGGCTTANTAAGAGATCCTATAAGNGANGTCGCCTANTCTNNNCTTAGGCGAACTTCNTCNTCGTTATCGGTTTCGTANCTAGTTTCCTNNATAATATAGTTCTAAATATAATTTTCCTATCGTCTNATAATCNNNTANGANCTNNTTATCTATCTTANNAATCGNTANNGCGTNTTTANTTANANTTCNCNTTNCTAAAAGCGATAGTTAAATCTTAGGCTTTTTTTTATAAGTTCCGGGAAATTCTCTTATCGCTATACTCTATACGTTAGTCCTTAGCACTAGATCTCCTAGACTTAGTCGGGGCGTAGGGCTACGGCTAATCGAGGTAGATAGTTTAGTAGGAGAAGGGCGATAAAGATAGTATAATCGTCGCTCGAGCTATTTTAGTATATATACGATTAGAAGGATATCCGTTATAAGTCTCGATAGTTAATCTAGAACGATTCTCTTATTATAGGTTCCCTTCTCGAACGATATACTTTTATAAAGTATCTTTTTATATATAAGACGTTATTATTGTTTTCTAGATCCGGGTCTACGAATATCTATCGCTAGTAATATCCTTCGAGTCTAACGTAGATCTAATACTCCTTAAGTACTAGTAAAGGGTCTTATAGTTCCTCGCCTTCTAGCTCCGACCTATCTAGAGCTCCTAAGGAGGAGTCCGAGGATTCCTCGCTTTCCCTATTATATCGGAGGTTCGCTTCCTCGATAAAGGCGTCCGCGAAGGGCGGCACCTCGCCGTTAGCGTCCTCTACCCGGTTAAAGATCGCTTGAATTCGTTTAAGAGAGCGCTCTCGGGGAAGGTCCGTGACCGATCGTTCTATAAGCCCTATTTCTCGTCCTTAGCCACGGCCCTTGCCGCGGCCTCGTCCTCTGCCCTTAAATGTTCCCCGTCCTCTTCCGGCGGGTTTGTCGGGGTAAGCGTTGGCGCGATAGCCTGGTTTCTTATAGAAGAAGCATATGTTTCCGTCTATTAGTCGCTTACGTTCGTCTACGGACATCTGCGGGCGTTCCGTAGCGTTTAGTTCTCGTAGGTTACGAGCTAAACTTCCGGGGGTTGTCCGTCCTTGTCCGAGTCGCCTAGTATTCTTCTCTCTTTCTCGTTCCTATAAGCGGTTGTCGATTCTAACGGCCGTCTCGATCATGTCGGGTAAATTAGTTAGTATTGGTCCTCTAGCGATCTCGTCCTTAACTCTGTCCTTTAGTCCTTTATAGAAGCGGGTAGTAACAGCGGTGCCTACTTACGTAGTTTTGTTAGCGATTCCTTAGAAGGTAGTCGCGTACTAGATTACTAACCCTTTCTATTTAAGGCGGATAATCTCCTACTAGGCTTCTCGGACCTCGTCAAGGTTTCTAAAGACGCGAGTGATCTCGGTTTCGAATCCTTTCGGTCCTTAGAAGATTATAATAGTAGTCGGTATTATAAGTTCGATATATTATCGGTTTCTATAAAAGTCGATTAAGAATAGTTTAATCTACTTTACTATAGCGTCTTTTAAGTGAGTAGTAAGCTATAAAGATCTCTCGGTATCGTCCTTAAACTTGTCGCGCTTAAAGTCGAGGTAGATCTAAGCTTATAATAGGAATATAATAAGCTTGTCGCGGGCTCCTATAAATCTTTCTAGTACTAGGATCTTTAAGGCTTTATTTGACTTAAGCGTAAACTCCTAGTTGATACTAGTTATGACTTCGGGCTTCTTTCCTTATCGTAGAGTCCTTACTTGATTTCTCGCTAGACGGTCCTACTAATGTCCTATAGGAATCGGACCTAGGTCTCCCCTTCTGTCTCTATTAGGGTATCGGGATCATCATTATCCGACGAATCTTCTTTAAGAGGAGAGGTGACTATGTTTTCGACGATCGTGTCGGGTCCTAGGGTTCCGGGGTTTAGCTAAGGTCTTATAGAGCCTCGTAGGGCTCGAGAGCTGCTAGAGAGGTTAGACATAGCGTTGATTGCTTTATATGCTTTAAGGNAAAGNGGGTGCTTAAAGTATAACGTTCTGTTATCACGTGAGATCTNNANGTCACGTGAACGGGGTTTANTTAGCCTTAGAAGCGTCAAGNAGGTTCTNAGTAGAGCGTTATCCTAATCAAGTGATAATATTNGAATATGAGTTNAGTATACGCTCTAANATAGGAAAGCTATATGGTTATATAGGTAGTGGTGGTCGTAGTTCAGTGGTTTAGTAGTTCAGGCCCTGAATGCTGAACGAGTGAACTGATGAACTGATCACGTGAACCGTCACATGATCCTTAGTCGTGATAGTGGGTTGTTAGGACAGGATTCGAAATGCAGTTGACTCGTACAACGTCAACTGTAATAGCTATGGTGTGTAGCTAGAGGGCCGCAGGAGGGGTCACACGATATCAGGTGAAGTAATAGCTTAGCAGTGCGCTGGTGTAGTAAAATCAGGGGTGTAACAATAAGTACTAGAGTACTACGGTGGTGGTGAGAGAAGAATCTCAAGCTTGCCGGTCTACAACTGGCCGAGCGCCAGTATATATAGACGCTAGGAACGTTCGGTATTCCCCATATTCGGTGTTCCCCACTGGTATTCCCCATAGCTCCCTGAGCTCCTGTAGCCCCTGAACTGGCAGAGCTCTAGGCTCACGTGTTACAAGAAGTATTTAGCGAAAAGCAAATACAACTGGCTCGTTCCTTTTATATCCTTCATACTCCTCTGGGCACCATGGAGAGACTTCCCTTAGAAAAGCACAGAAAACAACAAAATCCGTCCGAAAATTAATGCGAAGGCTATTTAAATATCCAGGCTTGTACTGATGCTCGAACTTTTCGTTGATCTTACTCAGCTCGAACATTATTTTTTCCTTTAACACAGAATATTGACTGGTGCTTAAGGTGCTATTCTCTGGCCGGCATAGATAGCAACGGGGAAGAGGTTCGGAAATTTTATCTTCCTTAGGCCTATCGTCCAAAGGTTTATAAGGCAAATGACAAATGAGGTCACCCGGTTGCACGTGTGCACCTAAGGGGATGAGAACAAGACCACCGCTTGCTAAACGCGCCAAAACTACCCCTTCTCTCAAATTATCGATGATCACTATGTTAACACTTGTTTTGAAGTAAGTGGCGGTCTGAAGCCAATCCATCACTTTGTTGCCCTGATCATCCTCACAAGGAAGCTTATACACCCCATGTATATCCATAGTAATGGCTGGCAGAATCTCATCACGTCCGAAAAATCCCCGGAAATCGTCGTATATCTGGTACGCATGACCGGGAAAAGGGCGGCTTGCGCTATAATCGACTTTGAGCGCGTGTGGAATGTTGTTGAATGTCACCGGGACGCTGCAACGTACAACCTCATCAACGATGAACCCAATGCATGCCAACGTTGTTGGTGCATATGTCCACATATGAGTCAACTCAAAGAGATCAGCATCCTGGTAAGGAAAGTGGCCACTTTCATCTTCGCTGTCGCGATCAGCGAGGTTTAGACTGATATCCCTTGTAATGAAGTCTTTGGTAGATGAGAATAATTTAGACATCAGGAATGGTGATTTAGAATACTTTATTAGATTGCGAGCTCGAGGCTTGAAGATTATATCTCGGTAGATAGGCAGCTTAGACTTTCGTATGTCGTCTGTGGAACGTGGACGAAAGACCTTCGAAGTCACGCTAGTCCAATCCGGGACCCACGTCATTAAATCCTTTGGGCGCCTGAGTGATCCGTGATCACCGACTGCTGAAAGAATACCGATGAGGTCTCTTGATGAGTCGATCTGGTAACGAGCGAAATGATCATAAATTTGTGCACACGTTTTGGAATAATCAACAGCAGGGATACCTTGTTCATCAGAGGCAATCCCTACATGGGCAAAGATCATGTCTCTAGGATCTGTGACTCCTAGCCCTCGCCTCGCCTTCAGCAAACTGAACATCGTAGTGCTATCGCTGGCTTTTGCATTACGATGTTTGATCCGAGCTAACTGCATCTCGGAGAGAAGCCTGTAGCCATCAAGAGCCCGAAACTGCATCTCAGAGAGAAGCCTGTAGCTATCGGAAGCCCGAATCGGTCTCGTCCATCTTCCCGATTGATCTTTGGCTTCATCTAGAGACCCCCATTGTTGGTGGGTTTGCACGTATTTCTCCAGGAAGTCCCAAGTGCATCGGTATTTGCCATATTGGACCCGGGGATCTCGTGAGAAGATTAGTTCTTGGAAGACCCAGACACGCCAGAACCACTCCGAACTCAGGGCAAGTTCGATAATGCGTGGTTCATAGGTCAAAGATAGGGGTTGAATCTCCCGTTCGCAGAGCTGTGATCCTGCCCCAGCCTCATCTGCTCCTAGGTAAATAACAGTGTGGTGTGCTGTGGCGTAAATTTTTCCCATTAAGCCAATCTGCTGTGCCTTCTCCTCATCATTACTTTGGTTAATGCAGAGTGCATCGTACCAGCGGAAAGAACCCAACAAGTCGTCCACCCCCGGCGGATCCTCGGGCTCGCTAAGACCGCTCACCCACCAGGCCTGTGATGAATTTTGACTAAGCAGCACCGAATGAACCTGGTGAACACGCCTCGCGAATTCCTTCCTCTGCAATTTTGCATCCTCACCGACAGACCCACCCCGATATCCATGATGATAGCGCACTGCTGTTCCTTCGTGTTACTAGGCTACATACCATGGCTTTGCCAAGGCTCGGACATGGCTCAAAACATTTGCACGGCGGCTGGCAGCTCCGCCTATGGTGTGGGAGCCGTTTCGGGCCCCCTTTTTGAAAAGGCGGCCATGTCCTTCTCATTCTCTCCATGCTCTGCTCCTGCGAAAATGCTATTACATACTCGTTTTCAGAAGCCCGCGTCCATTGCCCTTTCCGCTGGTCTCTTAATTGGGCCTTTCGGTGATATCTATCCTATTCTATTTAGGAGCAGCTCGATTTTGCCCTGCTGCTACGATGGCTCCGCCGAGAAAACGAAGATTCCTCTAGGAAGATGACCTTGAAGTAAAGAAGGCAAGGGAGGAGAAGGTTATCGAGGAATATAATCAGAAGCCACTAGACGATAGTCCCGATATTATAGAAACAACCGAACAGTGTCGTGAGAGGGTAATGATAGAGTGGAAAGAGTAAGTTCAAATTTTAAGGATTCCTTTCTGATTAATTAAAGTTTAGGCTTCGGTTTTATATCTCTACCTAGCACAAATTATAGCTAACAGCTATACTCTATAGTTACTTTAGGAGAGTCCTTAAAATAGACCCGGACAGTATTTGGCTTGATCTCTGCCTTAACAGCGACCTCGCGACGAGTAGGTGTCGGGCCTTCTTGAGGGGCTACGTCGAAGACTCCGTCCAAGAGGTTCCTACTCTTGGACCAGAAGAGACCGCCAAGAAGCGGACCATCACCTCGGCCAATTCCTTACTCCAGGTCTGGAGGGGCCTTATTGCTAGAGCGGATGCTACCGTTCTCAAGTATAAGAGGCGGGAAGACCCTTTAAAGAAGGACACTTGGACGTTGAAGTTTATAGATTATTCTAACCGACAGGGCCGAGGACCTGTTTTTAAGATTTCTAGGGTTAGTCAAATACTAGCACTATCACCTTGCTTCTTTCTAACTTTTTAGACATCTAGTGGATTTATAGAGCCGGGGCAAAGGAACTTGGGCTTTATACCGAATTAATGGTTAAGAAGATAGAGGCGGCGGCAGAAGACGTTATTAGAATTATAAATATCGTATAGGAGCGACCAGACGTCATCCCCTGTACGCCTATTATCCGGGTCTCTTTCCTCGCTTTGCTCGTTCTCGCTAGGATTGGTAGCTTTAGGCCAAAAGCGATCTTGGGTTTCAAGTTTAATCAAGTCCTACTAGCGATTGTACGAGATCAAAAGAACCGGTCGAGGACGAAGATCGCGGTCACATTTCGGATTCTAATCGTCAAAACGCGTCGAAGCAGTAAGGGCATAAAGGCCAAGTGGTAAGTTTGATCCAAGTCGCTTACTCTTTCGCCGCACTTGATTCTAATCCGCTTTTATAGGATAACGTTTACGGTATTCTTCGTTCCTGTTCCAAGCATTTGCCTCGGGAGTTTTGTTACCTCTCTCGCCATCGGAGCAGATGCGTTCGAGCCAAGCGTCGACTCGGTTGAGACACTACTTCAGCGACCTAACCTTGAAGGAACAGACTATCTACCGCTGAAGTGGAAGAAAGAAGTTAAAGACACTCCTATCTTTCCGCTCGACTATGCCACTTTCCGACGCATATAGCTCTAAGCATGCCTTGCGTTCGGTTTGCGGAATAGCCTACGCCTCTACACGCTTAGAGTCGGCGTAGGGATGGATTTAGATAGTAAGATGGCCGATTTCTGACCCCTGACTCCTTCTGATACTAACTATATATCCTAGGTGTACTCTCTGATGTGCTACGTAACTACGTTATGTCAAACACGTCCTCTGTATTTTAAAAGAGTTATCAGGCGGAATATATCCGCGTAAATCTTTTAAGACTCAATTCGAGCATTTGTATCCGGACGAAGCGTAGGACGACGGACTCGAACAGGCCATGCGTATAATGTCTTTAAAAAGAGATCTAGACGCTCCGATCCTCCTATCCGAGGAGGATTTACAAAGTTTTGAGCTACGCAAGGATATATTTATTCTTCGCGATAAACTCGCGAAGTCGTATGCGGTATGTCTACCGCGTCAGACGTGGAATTCCATTTATATAAGACTCCGAAATCTTCTTCGGAATCTTTCGGACTAGGTTATAAAGTTGAGGAGGGAAGAATATTTCGAACGCGTTGATCGGTCACGGGCCCTTGGATATAGCACTTCAGGGGAAGCCGCTATCGCTATAGTCCTACGGGCAAAGCACGCCAGACTCTGCTATAGGGGAGAGGCTCTCGACGAAGTTGCTCGATTTGTTTAGCGATATAGGTATAGTAGCGATGAGAGGGAAAAGGTAGAACCGTACTGCCAGAAACGATACTTGGAATTGCTTGTCGGATACTTAACCAATCAGCTAGTAGTAGCAAAGCCGGAGGATAGGGAGGGAGAAGTGATAGCTCTAGACCTCACCAGCACCACTAGCCCATCGCAAGACGAAAACAAGCACATGTGCCTCCTATGCAAACAATCATTTTTTAGTCGAGGCTCCCTTACAAATCACTATAAGGAGCTATATGTCAAGAAAGGGACATTTGGTCGGCCATTTCCATGCCCTGAATACCGTCGGAAACACGAGCCGGATTATTTGATCACAAGCCCCTCTTCTTGGAGTAGCCATATCGAAGGGACCTACGGTAAAGAACATACCCCGATATTACGTACGGATCCGTATCCGATTCTAGATATAAAGAAGATATGCTGTCCCTTTTACGGGCTATACCTTTCAACAAAGGGCTTTAGGATATATATTAAGGGTCATGTCCCTGATATAGTAGCTAGCGTCATTTTCTCGATACCCTTTCCGTACCAAAGTTGCTATAATAAACAGGGCAATAACAATCCGGGCGTTATTATTGATAGATGTTCGGCTTAGAATAAACATGTCTCACTAGTATACGGCGAGGTTGCTCGGACTTGGTCTATAGGAATATCCTTAAAAGATAAGAAGGAGTATATATACTTCTTATGCGAACGCTCACTATCACGTCGGGACTACCTTACGGCGTATTATAAGACGATATATGTCGAGATATTTGACTAGCCATTTCTATACCCTAAATGCCGTCGGAAACACGAGCCGGATTGTTTGATCACAAGCCCCTCTTCTTGGAGTAGCCATGTCGAAGGGACCTACGGTAAAGAACATGCCCCGATATTGCGTATAGATCCGACTTTAGATAAGACAGAACCTCGTTGTCCCTTTTATAGGTTATTCTTCTAATAAAAAGGTTTTCACTCGCATTTTAGAAGCCATGTCCGTACTAGAACAAACAGTACTATCTTTTCGACGCCTTTTCCCTGCGTATTATACGCCTATAGCAAACAGAGCGGCGATGAGAAGTAGAGCGCGATGATTGATAGATGTTCTACATGGGATGCGCATGTCTTCTCGTCCTATAGCGAAAATTCTCGGATCTAGACTATAGGAACCCTACCTGTCAGGAGAAAGAGAAGGAGAGAGGTCGAGGATAGAACAAGCATAACGGAGATCTCGTGCCTCCTATATAACGGTTCCTTTCTACTAAGGGGTATCCGTACCCATTTTATAAAGAAACACCTTCCTATTTCTTCGGAATCCATATCATGCTTCAGCTGTAGCGGCCGGTATAAAGGTGGTCAAGAGCCGAAATCACTAGTATATATTAGTAGAAGTATAGTATAGAACGAACATATAGGATCAAACCATGGCGAGGTCTCTAGATACTTTATAACTAGCGGGTTCAGTATCACCTAGTCTAGCTTTATAATATCAGATTCACTACCTGGTACTCTAACGAGCATCATCGGGAGAAAGAGGGGGAGGTCAGAAGCGACATTTGTAACACCTGAAAAGTCTTCGGCGAGCCCAACGAGCATCACCGGGAGAAAGAGGAGAAGGACAGAAGCGACAGTTACAACACCTGAAATGTCTTTAGCGAGCCTAATGAGTCCAATCAGCCTGATGAGCGAGGGTTGGGAAATTCTAGAGGAATGCGGATACGATACTCAGACTCCACCCTCATCCTAAGGATCCGTTATTAATCTTTCTATAATCGATCTAATTCTGCTAGAGATGGATAATAGAAGCAGACAGGCATCTCCTGATAAGCTCTATGCTCCGGCGTCTCCTTAAGAGCCTGATCTCTATAGCATTGCTCCGATCTTTCTGGATGACGAAGAGGAATGTCAGGTTGAAACCCTGTTTATCAAGCGGAGACGAGACAACGCGACCTGGTACCTTATGAAATAGGAAGGTTTCCCGCACGAGGAGAATACCTGGCAGAAACCGAATGACATAAGCCCGGAGCTCGTCATAGCGTTTGAGGCCACCTTTAAATATCAAGGGAACCATTTAGGAGTGATACAATTACTCAAGAAGCGAGTATGGCGTAAAAGGGTTGAATATTAGGTTTAGTGGATAGGACGCCCCGAGAGCGACAATTCCTAGTAGGGAGAAACTACCCTAAGCCGTAAACGAATCATAGAATTTGAGAATTTATTAATATGTAAGATAGAAAAGGAATAAAGAGAAGAAAAGATTATTTGTTATTCGTAGTAAACCTTATCGAACTTTATCTATATAGTTGTTTAACTTGTCTCCTCTTTTGGCCTTATACTCCCTGCTTGGAATATAGATCGCGTAATTTTTGCCTTCATTTTACGATTCGTAAATATATTAGACGTCTTAATCACTGGTAAAGGATAGTACCTAGCGATTTCTTCTCGTCGAAGGGGCCACTAAGGATCATCAAGAGAAGCGCGAGAAGTGTAAACCCTAAGCTTCCCTTTCCGCTTTACTAGCAAAAACACATCAGCGTTAAAGTCCTCTGTAAGCGTATCTCCTTTCGCTTCAAATGTTAGAATCTGTCGGCGAAAGTTTTTATCCCTGAGTTGTTCGGCGGTCTTCTTTTTAATCTTAGAGGACTCTGCCATTTTTTAGGTCGATTGGCAAGTCTTAATTGGTCGTTCGGCAATCTTTATGATCCCTTGCTTGGACGAAGGCTTATCGCTTTTTCTGATAGTCGAATGATAAAGATTAATTGATCGTAGTATTTGTGTCGTACTATAAGATATTGAAACTTGGGAACTAGACGGGCTATAGATTTCTAGTCCCTATCCACTTAACCCCGCTAGGGCAGGGACCCGAATAGGCTCCCGGGGCTAGAATAGGCTCTCGACATTTCTCATTTTCGCTTCGGATACGGTTAGTCAGCGTCGCCGCTCTGCTCAGGCGCTACTCACCCTCTGCTCAGGCGCTACTCACCCTCTGCTCAGGTTGCTCACCCTCTGCTCAGGTTACTCACCCTCTGCTCAGGTTGCTCAGGCGCTTCTCCCCTATGCTTAGTCACGTTTCTGCTCTCGCTTCTAGTGGCCAATCATTCGTTACTTTTATTCGCCTCTATCTTGCGAATATTGTCAACTTTACACGACTATGTCCAGGGAGACCAAATCAGATCCCTAGGGTACTAAACTGGACCCCATCCCCTAAAAATAACTTTATTCAATGTCTTAATACATATTCCTCTCGGTAAGGAGAATTCTGACTCTTTCCTCAATAAGTGCCTTTGCCCCTCCAAGTCTTTGCTTTTCCATATACCATCAGACTACCTTCTCTTAAGGATGTGGATATAGGCTCAATTACCCCAAGTGCGAATCTAAGTTTTCGAACTCGCACTATATTGGTTTTCAGAGTTATTATGTCTATTCGATAAAGTTCTTTAGTTGCCTCATTTGAATGATTATATCCCCATACACGTGTGCTCTTGGCTCTCCGCCATGCATACGGTTGATATTTGTAGTGTCACGCTCAACCGTGGTTATAGAAGAGTTAAAAGAGTCTGATTTTAAAATACACTAGTTTCACGAATTAAACAACGGTTCGTAGTGCTTGCTGGCAAGTGCCTTTAGATGGCTTTGATATACTGGCTAGCAAGGTTCAAATAGTTGATTGCTTTCTTTTGAGAAATAATCGTTTCTAATTCTAAATCTAAAACCATGTGACTTTCCATCGCTCAGTCTCGGATCTGTAGGGCTTTACCGAGGCTTGCCTTTGGTGGGTAGGTAGAAGATTGTTTCCTAAGATGTTGCGTTACTGAAAATCTGCAGATAATAAGAAAATTTCAAATATTCAAAGACAAAAAGCCAATTCCTCCCTCGTCCAACTCTCCTCAATCTCTCAAAATTGATTATGGCTTGTTCAACAAAGGCCATCCCTTCTATTTGCCGTCTATGCCGACTGTTTTGATGGTATTCATGGCTACCCCCTCCATAATAATTCCTTTGCTTGAGGCAACCATCTCGACCTCTTTATACGAGAGGCATAAGACTAAACTTGCAGATATATTGTTGATACTTCTAATACTCAGAATATGATCCTGATCAGGCTTACCATCCCAGTCCAGTTTAATACAGCAGTTGTCACAGATAGTTAATAGCCTCATTAATGGCGTGTTCCGTTTTAGCAGGTTCTTGTGCTTGATCCTTGTGAGAAAAGCACTGAGAGATCCGGTAATTCCCTTTCCTATAATCTATCCCTGCCAATCTCTATTTTCTTCAAAATCGCAATTAACATAAGAGACGTCGATCTTCGCTTTGATTTTAGACTTTGCGCTGTCGCATTTCTTTACCGTGATGGCGAATTCGTTTGAGGCTGATTTAGAGAGCAGGAGCTGTTAAGATAGTGCCGGAGAAAGCATCTTAGGTGTGGTGGACAATTTTTAGGACTTTCTCAAACTCAGCTTACCCTATAGTTTATCAACTCATCCGAACCTTCCTTTGACCTATATTTGACTGATCAGTTGGTTGTGTCAGCATCGATTAACATAGCCGAAAAGTGTGCCCTCATTCTGTCTAAAGTTTGTGTGTTGATGGTCTATAAATAAAGGGAGCCAGGAAAGGCACCTCCCTAAGGACCGATATAATTCGGGGTCCGAAAACGGCTTACATCAATCTTCTGCTAGGCGCCGTCTGAAGCTCTCACCGGATGAACCTGTGAACGGAAACTATTTAAGCGAACGAATTAATCCCACCACATTAAAGCTACGAAAGAAAAGAAAAGAAGAACCGGAATTGAAGAGACAAATGTCACGTGCAAGTAAAAAAAGGGCTTTGTTACATGTCGTAAAAGGGCGAGTGCAGAAAGCCACATTTTTTCAGCCTCAATCTATTAGTAGTTATTGCTTGTAGGATTACGGCTACCACGTTTTGCTCAGAAGGGGGATTGAGTGTAATAAATAGTATTGTCTTTAAGAAATAATAGAAAATGGCGGCCAATGTTCTCTTATATCGCACCTAGTCTACACGTCTGCGATCTCTATACCCTGGTTCTGCACCCTAGTTCTACACCCTTGTCTCGCTTAAGCTTGCTTATATAAGGCAAGTAGCGATTGGAAACTCCTCTGGTTCCTCTGTTTCTGGAGACGTAGGTTGGTCTGGTATGACAGTAGTCTTGCTTCCTTGGGGATCACATAAGATCCTGTTAGCACACTCATTAGACATGTAGTATGTCTGGTACGTATCAACGGTCTTATGGCCAGCAAATTTCAGCCGGGCGGCGTTCGAATAGGGATAAGCTTGAACTTAAACTTAATAAGCAGGTGACGATATAAGTAGGATAGGAGCCTCACTCATCAATTCTTCCCTTCTACAGTCGATTGCCGTAAGCTTATTATAGCAACGTCGTTGAGCTTCGTTCGTCAGCTGTCGAGAGAGTAAGCTTGACTTTGGGTTCGCTCTAGTAGGGCCGACGTATATAGGCCATCGGAAGATAGGCACGCGTAGCATGTGGTCGACCCATACTGAGATATAGTGATTGTAGCCTAGGACTTCTAGGTTAAAAACCCCGTCGGCTGTTTCGTAATCCTTGATAGCTCCACTGGCGAGGGCTATGGCGAGAACGAAGAGAATAGGATTCTGTGAGTTATAGATTGCCTTGGCATATCCTCTTTTCAAGTCTATTTGGATCTCTGGCTTCCCGTCCTGACCCCGTTCGACTCGTATGACTATGTCCTGCCAAATATCGTCAGCTTAAATGTCATTTGTAACCTATTAATAGAGGATACTCATACGATAGCGTAATCCTGTTTTAGTGATTCCTCGAGTTGATTCGGAGCCTGATGTTTAGATCTTTTTAGAGTCGCCGAATAGCGTAGCATGGGAAACAGACATCTCCTGCATATCGGAGTGAACACCGCAATTCTGAAGCATTTTCTTTGTGGGAGTTGCTGCTTTCGGCTTTATTAAATGAAGATGGATGAAGATGGATGAAGGTGGATGAGGATGGATAAAGAGGGCGAGGAGAGAAGATAGATAAAGATGGATGAAGATGGAAGACGGAAGATTGACGAGATTATATATGTGTAAGCCGATCCTTAGTGGCCGGAATTACATCATGCTTCGTGGTAGGATGAGCATCGCTCCAAAGCTGATCGCCGGGTAGATTTGTCCCGGTGACCCACGTTAAACTCTTTTATTAGCACAATCTCTGTCGCTACATGAATCTCATAATGATTACAGGCATACTCGTCCCTACGGCTGACGTATTGCCTTGCTTACATGAATGCCACTTTTTTGAGGCAGCCTACACCTTTAACACCACTTCTCCTCGGTGTAATTTTGTGTTACAAGAACCTCGTAACGATCGGGCAGGCATTTTAGACGTAGTCATAAGTAATATTCCTAAGATAAGGAAACTTATCTTCAAGCACATAGATAAGCCTGTGAGTAGATAAAGCCGAAGGCGCTTAGCAATCCAAACATATAAATCAAACTAGTAAAGACAACTATAAAATAGAAAATCTAGTGACTATATCCGTAAATGTCGTATCGTAGTCGGTACCATCTTTCTGGAATCCTTACTACATAAACTACGGCTCCTAGGAAATTGAGCATTGCCGTAATTAGCATGTATATCAGGCTCATCCTATAGTTCTAGATCTCCTAACCATGAATAATAAGCCCATGTGTTATAAAGACCATAGCCGAAAGGCCAAGGGAAGCGTATATCGCAGTTCGATATAGTCTGAGGGCTGGATGTCGAAACTTTAGGGCTAAGGTTGCTATAGTGCAAACCAAAGCCAAGACAGAGACTATAGCCTAGTATAGTTTCTATAGATTTAGATCGCAATAGAACCCGTAGTAAACCGAAGGGACTGTCGATCCCTATATAAGAATAGCGATTCCCAGATAGTCGAATTGGTTCTAGTACGTCGCCACCTTTTCGCTATGATTTGATATAGTATAGAAAGACGTAGAGAGGAAAAAACATAAGATTACCCCGAAGAAGAATATTATAAAGCCAATTATATCACCTACTTGAATGTCCGCGTGATAATTACGTGCTCTTACGTACACATATATAAGAAGAATTGCAAAAAGGACAGCGCCGAGGAGGTAGGAGTAGATGTTCACAATCTTATTATAGACGTGTTACAAGCTGCTTAGCGACTCCCGAAAAGATCTAGATATAGGCCGATATCTAGTAAGGATAAATTTGTTATCTTGTTACCAGCTAGACAAGTCATTCTATCATAGGAGTATATAGTGGCTACTTCGGCTTCTAGTCTGCTTAGATCTATGAGCTGTCGGCTGATCTATAGTGTCTCTCCGCAAGTGCAAATTTAGTTCGGACGCTATATCTAAAGCAATCATTTATTAGGAGAATGCCCCTTTAAAAATGTTTAAAACCCTTTATCGCGCTAAAAATTCGAATAGTCATTGTCGAGAAGTAATAGAGCCAGAAGAGGACCTTCTAAAAATAGATATTATAGCTTAAGGGTCTAAAAACGGCTCTATAATATATTACGCCTTCTTAAGCAAGCTAAGTGGCGCATTAGTGCCTATCCAAAACCCTTATAGCGATTTCTGGCTTTTGATCTCTTAGTACTATATATCAAATGGCCCTAATCAGATCAAGTAACCTTAAACGCGGCAAGTAGAGAAGTAGGTATCGAGAAGAATTATCAAAGTATATTCGTAAGTTTATCTTTATGTATCTCTTTTAGTTCTTACTAATAAAACCTTAGAGGATAGAGTAGGAATATCAATTAAACTATCACAAGTTCGTCTTATAACGGGAACTGATAATCCTTACACGTAGAAGGTCTTGCCAGAGAAAAAGCACCTTTTCTCGAAAAACATAAGCGACCATTCGATCGGTATATATAAGGAATTATATAAAGGAATCAGTGTTACGTTCGAGGCTATGCCCGCAAGTATAGCAACCGGAACAGGTTCAATAGACTATATCCAGGAGATTCTTATGTCTATAGAGGTATAAAAACAGCTCAAGTTTCTAAATCCAGCTAACAAACTTATTCAGTCTATACAAGTGAGCTTTAGTAGGAGGATAGATAAATTGCATAGAGAAAATGTAACGCTCAAACAAGAGCTAAAGCAATAGAGGGATCAGGCCGCTACAGAATCCGAACTTCGACAACAGTTCGAGAAAGAACTGAAAGAGCTCACGATTGCTAATCAGATACTCTAGCAGGATTTACAAAAGAGTGTAATGGTGGTAGATTGTTTCAGAAGCGACATATATAAGTACATTCACATAGTAAACGGGGTGATGCCGCTGATAGATAAGTTAAGGGCTGGATTGACATTAAATGAAGGTTCTGGTGAATTGGAGCTTTTACTAGGCCCCGTCGTACAAAGTCACACTTGACTTTTAAGCTACACTAGATAGACTTCGGCCAACTAACGTCTGTCCCTGCGTCCCGAGACGCACCCTATAGCGAGACGAATCTATAGTTTTAAAATTATAAAAACTTTCTTGGCAAGTCTATAAAGTTGTTGTTAATATGTTGTTTTCTTTACCTATTTCTCCCTATGGAAATCACTTAATAATAAAGAAAAGACTATAGTTAATCATGCTGTCGATCGTTTCAATCACGCTACCGATTGCCGCTTCGGCTGGTCCCCCCTGCTTAATTACGACTATTAGAGTTTCTTCAAGGTTCGGAGCACTTGGAGAAGGCTTCTATAAAGAAAGAATATGGCTTCAAGTTTTGGAGATGCTTAGTAGAGGAAAGAGTACAGTCCGGGAGTTACGCCGTTCGAGGAGAGGGGTATGAACGCCACATGTTTTAGCTTCGGTATTTAGTGCTTAGTAATGTGCATTAGCCTGAGGCATAATATACTATATCCACGCCTGGTCTCGCTATATTTTCTTTAGCCACAGTTCTCAGTCCATCATGTGTGTGGCGTGAAATGGTCACGCGTGTGACGTAACGTTCATCCTGCGTGCCAAGGTCGGAGATGTTTCCGCGGCCATTGCCACTTGGCAGACGGAAGAAGTGCGTGGAGCACGCACTGATGGAAAATCCCAACAGGGCTGGGCTATCGGCCGCCCAACTATCAACTCGCTTTTGTTGCACACAATCGGAAGGGAAAAGCCCCCCAACCCAAGACGCAGATCGATTCCTCAGGTGGACGCACTGATCGCCAGAGGTCTTCTTTCCCACCTCCACTTCAGTTATTTAAAGCCCGCGACATCGCCATCGCCATCTCCTGTGCCCGCCTTCCCGGCCCTTCCGGAATGAAACCAGTCTCTGGGAGCCAAAAGGCCGAGAAAGAAAGGAAGACAAATCACGTGATGACCCCCACCCGCGACGCACGGTTCCGAATGGCTGCTGCACTTCGGCAAATCCTCGCGGAGCTCGGCCTTGAACAATACTTCCCCGACTGCTTGCGTGCTGGATTTCACAACTGGGAGTCGCTCAGCCACATTACAGAGGCTCAACTTGCGGCCATCGATTTCCGTCTCGGACATCGCAGGAAGCTACAACGAGAAATTGCCAGAAGGCGATTCCAGTGGCCTGATCATAGACCTTTGCCATCAGCGTTGGAATTGGAAGAGCAGAAGCAGGTGCTGCAGAGGACTACTCCTGGAGCCAATCCAGAATTGGTTGAAGAGTCATGGTAGGTCCTCCGTCGTGGTCCCGTTTAATCCCAGCCGTCGGCAATGCCTCGAGCTGTCAAATGCCTGGCTAGATCCTCTAGGGGGGTCCAATATGCAGATCAAATCCGGCACATTTTGCTAACCTTCTGGAGCTATTCTCGATCAAGCGCGACCCAGTCGCCATGGTCTCGAGAGACGTGTTCATCTGACGCTACCGATATCGAAGTCCGACCAGATCAGGACTTACGGGATGTTGACCAGCCTCTTGTAGCCGATCTCCTACGCGCCAGCAGTCGCGCTTTCCCCGGCATTGTGAGTACGGCAGGCTCTTTGTCGAGGATGTCGTTCATTGACAGTACGTGGCAGGTTGCGCCGAACGGACCGGGAGGCCAAGGGAAAGAAGGAGCCTCTCGGATCCCGTACGTCTTGGATTACACGGAAATCCATGACCGCTTAGCAGCTGAGTACCAGCACCCTGAGGCTCGTGCAACAACCAGTTTGGTGGACGAAGTATTCCATGTCGTTTTTCCTGACTCCAAAGTCTCTCTACTACAGGGGGACTTTCTGGCTAATGACGTCGATGTTTTGGATCGACCCGCCAAAATCCAATCAGTCGAACTATTCTTCGAATCGTTCTTGCAAAATGTCAACCATGTATTATTTCTCTTCAGCGAATTCGCGCTGCGGCAGCGCTTCCGCCCTAGCGAGTGCCAACCGGAGGAGAATCTTCCCGTGGATATGTGCCTGGTTCTAGCGCTAGGCGCAAAGTACGGCATTGCCCAAGTAAGCGGGGCACAGAATGAGTGGTACGCAACAGCTCGGCGGCGGCTCGTGAGCGAAGATTTCCAGGACGATATGTGGATGATGCGCGTTTTGACGATGATATGCATCTTCGAAATCGACGACGATGTCAATGTCTCTTACCGCTTCCTCGGTGAGAGAGCAACGTCTGAAGCCGATAGCTAGGGCCTTGAACTGACTCCCTTTTCAGATGCTGCCGTGAGCATTGGTTTGGCTAATGGGTTCGATGCCGAAGCCACTCCTCTGGACACGGTAGATGAGGCAGACCGTTCTCAGTGGCTGCGGGTCTGGGAAACAATCCGGTTTCTGAACATGTAAAGTACCTCCTTACAGTGATAGCTATGGGGCTTGCTGACCGAGAGAGATAGTTGGTTTCTTGTTCTGCCTCGGGTTCCTACCAGACGACTATCGGATCTGCAGTACTCCTTAGACGTAGAGGTGTGTGACCAGATAAGTCTAGCTGAGAGCCTATTAATCTGAGTGACGTTGTCCGAAGTAGCAACCTCCGTTGGTCTCCGAAGAATGCTGCAACGGCCGCTTAGTTCAGATGAGCATGACTGCTGTCAGCGGCCTCCTCAGAGAAGTCGCCCAAGATCGGCGTGACCCATCTAAAGCTGCCTCTACATCCCTATACACTGCCCATCTCATGGCCTTGGAATCGTGGTACTCAAGATCTCCACTCTATCTGCGTTTGCGAACGCCGAGCTTAGAAGATCTTAGAATAGTTCAGTCGGGGGCAAATGACAGGCAGAAGGCGGGGATAGTAAGCACCTTTCCTATGTGACTATTGATAATATGATTTCAAACTAAGCGCTTGCCAAGTTAAATGTTCAATCTTTATTCCTAGGCACTATGTGCGAACTATTACAGCCTGCGTTAATAGCGCAGCTGAAGTCGTTGCCGTTGTCATCTCATAAGAACGACTTAGTGGTCTATGCTCATCGATGGTATGCGCCCCCGCCCCCCGGTCCGTTTGGTTCAAATCCAGATCGTGTGAGTGACAACTGATCATTTCCTAGCGTTCAGTCGGCCACTATCCTCATACGCCTCTGCGATGAGATAGCGTCGGCCTACCCACTCTCAGCCTCCTGGGTTGCCCAGTAATTTCCAATTCTTAGTAAATCCTCAATCGGATGCTAATCTTTGACTCAGGCACTTCCTTTTCAACGCAGCACTCATCGTTATACTCGATATGAAGAGAGCTAGGACATTCCGAGAAGAGTTCGTTTCCCTTCAAGAGAGCATCGCATGCATCAAGGCTGCCGAAAGGTTGCTCTGGCAAAGCTCAAGAGGAAGCACGTCCCCGCATCCGTATGCTGTCATTGTACGGCTGCTCTGCAGAGGTGCCGGCCTGCCAGATGACCTGCGATGAGGACACCGGGTACCCAGTGGCGCCAGCTCGACGCTCCACCCCTCGCCAGCTCACGACGTCTTACCCGTGTGTGTGTGTGTGTCCGTATATCCGCGTGATACAAGGCTAGGCGCTTCAGCACTTAGGGCACGTAGAGGTCCTCGCAGTACTCTTCCGCCCACCGGCGGATCTCCGCCGAGGATTGGTAATGACAGAATATAGTTATTCGGAACGCAGCACCGTTGGCTGGCACATCCTTCGGTGGTCGTGAGGCTGTTAATGCTTCGCTCGCTGCGAGATCTGGGTCCGCGCCTCTTTGATAAGCCTTTGGGTTGCAGATAGTGTATTTAGAGGATCGGGCGGAATCTCTAGACGCGAGAGGGACCCTTGGTGAGCTTGTGTCGCTGGGTATTGGACGACCGATAAACGGTGTTGCCTCTTATCGCTATCACCATCGTGCCACGCCGTTGTCATCTGAGCTGCTGATACCGTCTTCACAAAGTCAGCGTCGCCTTGCGTACTGGTGCCGGGCTCCTCTCGGCAGTCTTTCGACCCTTACGAACTCTGTCATCGATAAGGTCATCTTCGAGTTCGTCAGCAATTTTGCAAGAGGAGCGGGAGGCTATGTCTGAAAATCGAGTTCGTGCTAGGCAGAGCGTGAAACAATTTGGGAGAAAAGCTGAAAGCCGGAAGTGCAAAGCCGGAAAGTTCGTCGCTCTAGAAGCATTTGTTGGCTGCGCACAGGGCCACTTTTTTGCTCTGATCGGAGGATATCGGGAAACGGGAATTTTCCGGCAAAGCGCGTAGCCACAAACGTCGCAGCAGATCTTATTACGATATAATTTTATCGAGGTTACTAATCACACACCGCCGCTGAGCAGGATCCTTGATCGCTTGATTGGAGGAGGTACTAACCTATGTGGCAACGGCGCATGACATGGCACATTATGGCCGCCACAATCGTGGCAATTAGCATCTTAGCTTTGTAATAGAACCTGGATATCTTATCTAATCGTTCTATGTGTTTGTACGGTGAAAATTTTTTAATGGTGGTGTTAGAAGTCGAGAGGTCCTATTATAGTGTGAAAGGAGACCCTCTATAAATTGAAGAGGGCGGCGACGACGTAATAATAATTTTCGGAATTGATAAGTTAGAAGTGTTCGGGGGAGGTATACTATATAGTAAAATGAAATTGAATAGGAATTTTAACACGTTCACGTATTTAGAGCCGCTTGAAGTTGAAGTACTTATAATTTGTCTCGCTACGGGGTGCGTCAGTTAGAGATTGGAAGAAGAAGTGATAGTAGCATGCTTAATTATAAAAGCTGGCTGTCTAGGTGTTCTTATATAGACAATAGACCTGGCTGCCTAGTATAGGCAGCCACACGTGATCTGGGATCCAACAGCGTCTCGGCACGCAGGGATAGACGTTAGTAGGATATAAATAATTCAATTAACTGAAAAGGGCTATGTGAATGAGAATACTTGTAGAGAAAGCTGTGACTAAGCCATGATGCAGGCGGCGGAGCTCTCCCGAACCATTGCACTCGCTACTTTCGGGTGTGCTAATTTATCACCAAAGATCAGGAAGCAAGTAGGTGCTGAAAGGGGATCCCTACGCGCGGAAGCATCCAAGCCCAGGTTCTCCTTCAGCCTTTCGGGTGACCGGTTTCGGCCCTGACACCGTTTTGGTTCCCAACCCAGAATTTCATAAAGACCAGACAATCAGAAGTATTTTGAATTCAAATAATCGAACCTATGTTTAAATAACAGTTGCGACTAAAAGTTTGAAATCAGAAGACATGACAACTTCCCCCTTTCTCTATCGCATTATATCTTACTTTGTCTCGGACCTCGTGCCAGGTGTTGGTTTTTCAGCGATAATTCTATTAATTCTACAGTGAGAAGTGCCCTAATATATAGTGATCCCCTAGCTATCAAAGCCCCTGAATCACATGCTAGAAACGCAAAATAAGCTGAAGTCAGGCCCCTGGCTAGCTGACTTTACAGGGCTTCTAGCGCCCTATATACCTGAAAACAAGCCCCTGTGGTGCTGAAAGCTAGGCTTCAGCTCCTTCAGCTTCGGGGTCCCTGACCCCTAGCAGAGCTGAACCACCTGAACACCCCTGTATAGCTGACTATATCCAACACCAGGTTCTGGTGACAGTGCTGGCATCTAGTGCCAAGGCAAATACTGCGATCGTTTCGGCCAAAGCCTATTTCTTTCCGTCTCTATAGCATCCACTAAGCTCCAGAGACTCTCGTTGACTTGGGTAATGTGTGCCCCACCCACTGTCCCAACTAGCAGAGATGGGATGTCTGCACGTGTAATATTAAAGTGTAGAAAAGAAAGTTGATTCTATTGGTGTGAATAAATCCTAGTTTTTATGCAATATTACCCTTCTAGATGTGGCTCGCTGGAATTTCAGACTATAAAGTAGCAACAAAATAACAGAACCTGAAGAGAGAGAGGGGGGGTTGAGAAACTACTTGCTATGAGCCCCCTTATATAAAGATTGACATAAAAATCGTCAATAGCATCATAACTCTAGCACAAGCAACAGCTCCCATGCACTAGCCAGTCACATCCCCTTTCTCTATCCCTACAATCGAATCAAAAGCCTATATCTCCGATTGTGCTTGGTGTAGAATAGCAGTGGGTATAACAAAAGGAACAAAGCATAATATAGCCAATAAACAGACTCCTAATCTCAGAAAGAAAGCTACAGTAGAAAGTATTAAATAGACAAACATAGCTGCCATAACAGTTAAGAATCCTAAGCCGAAAACAAAAGAGCTTTAAATAATCGTAGGTGTGACTTTCGCCATAATCCCTTCTAGCGGTTGAAGAGACTAGACGACTTCGTCGCCGATAAAGCTTGTGATATTTTTTGGTATTATATCAGAAATGTTTAATAGTAATTTGTAACATGTGGTATTATAAACAAACCTAACGTAAAATTGCTTAGTGCCTAACGAACAATTTCTTAGAATCGATGCCCTAATTGTATTGAGATCGGAAGCAGCAGCGCCTATGCCACTCTAAACCTTGCTAGCAGCAGCCGGAAGAGCTGCTGTTAGGGCGCTTGCGGCGCTCTAAGCTTGGCTTTAGAGCGGTTGAATAAGGTCGGGAATGGCGCGCGGCTTGATTGAGAGGTTTGGTAGATAGATATTAGTAAAATTATTAAAGTTAAACTGCGGTTAATAATTTATTAGCTAAAATAAGAAGGGAAGGGGGATAGAGTTCGTACGGTTAAAGTTATAATGCCTGCTTTCGTAGTCTTGTCCTAGGCGAGTAAATTGATCGCCAACACCGTATAATAGAGAGCAGTAGAGGAGAAGACCACCAGGGCCGCTATTTTTAGTGAGCTTTTGATTTATAGTATTGTAAGACGTGAATTTAAAGCTGATTTGAAATTGAGTAAGCCCGAACTTAGCTATAGCGAGAGCGTATACTTAGAAATAAATACGATTCAGGGTAGAGTATCCTTAAACGGCTCCGGTCTAAGATCAGAATTTGCGTCCGTATAGAACTAAAAATAGTATATTTAGTATCTACCTAATCGTAGGGCCTATTCTGGCACCTGAGGATCCTATTTCTCCTACCAGTACCCCTGCTTCTAGAAGTGGTGCTGACGAGTTATATTTCGCCTAAATATATCGTCTTCCTATATATAAGCCACTAAGGCTTATTTCCTAGTTAGTAAGTCTTCTGATTTATCTATCGACCTACGACAAAATGGCGAGTACTCTACAAGCGCAAGTCGACGATTATCATAACGAGGAGAACGTTTAGATTCGTTACAAGGCAAGACTATACAATCTGACGGACAGTAGCTTTCACATAATGATATAACCTAAAGTTTTATTGACTAGAAACAGTAACAAATCCTAAGTGTCTAAAAGTACTACTTTCCACGTTGAGAAACCAAATAGACATATATCCTTAAAGGCCTCTTACCAAAACCAATTCTTTATATAGCTTGCCTATTGATCTTGACCCTGGCTTCGGGAATATTAGCCGGCAGCTACGCCAACTTCTCATCATGACTCTGTCCCTCCAGCATCAGCCTGCCATACGTCAAGTCCTTAAAGCCATCGGCACGTGTGTCGCTAAAAGTATTGTCGGAATATTCGGGACTCGTGTCTTAAATAACATTATTATTGAGTTTATAATTTCGAATCGTGATATCATTGTTACGGAAAATGAAATAGGCGAAAACAATACCGAACCTTCTTTAGGGGTATACGGCCGGCGGAGGGTAAAAGGAGAGGATATCTTTAGTATCTATAGTATCTATAGTAATTTTGTTATGGCGGAAGACTTGAGGCGCGAAATAAAACATTTCGAGATAACTAAAACATATTAGACGCTAATTAAGATTTTTAAAGGAAGCTTACGCGTCGAAAGATTCGTTTTTACTTCGGTGAAGTAAGTTGTCTCGTAAGAATTAGGAGAGAACTAAACTCTTTTCAAACTTATACAAACTTATATTAATAGTTCAGATCCCTTCGAGTTTTATGGCTTCTGAGGGTGATGAGATTCTTGTGTGTATCTTAAGCGCACTAAGTCGTCTAGTCTGTACACTATATAACCCTCTACACCCTGTCTCTACACCCTGGTTTCTACACCCTGGTTTCTGCACCCTGGTCTCTACACCCTATACTATAGAGAAGGCTAAAACATTTGCTATACTTAGTATAAGAAAGGATATAGGCTGCGGTAGGAGGCTACGACTTGGTTAGTATTTGTAAGGGAGTTTGAGATTTGCTTTTCTAGACTAGGAATAATAATAGTGTATTCATGTTTGATTCATCTCGCAGATAATTAAGAACAGGAAAAATAGCAAGAAACAAGAGCAAGAACAACTATTGATATAATAAATTCCAACCCCTAATACAATTCATTCACAGCTTTCTTCATCCCCCCCCCTGTCCTCATGAGTAGCACATGCCATTATTGATTTCTATAATACTCATAAGCTCTTCGACGCTAAAAGCTCTTGTTTAGAAGCACTGGAAAGTGCTTTGGCCTTGCTAGTCAGTGTCCAGGAGACATAAGCTGCCCTCTAGACAACATAAAGAAGGCTGCTCTAGACAATTCTGGTTATTGCCAAAGTCATCGCACGGCAAGGGTCCCTAGATATCTTGTCGACTTTCTAGACTAAGGGATCGGCGGGCTTGATCTGGGGTCTGTGGTCGCGCTATAGCGGCAGTAGCAAGGATGACGATAGCGCTGATGATATTCTGAAAGTGCATTTTAAAGCAAGTTGATAAAATGTCTGTCTAGGTCTAGCTGATTGTTTGTTTGTGTTATTTTTAATAGGAGTTGATTATAAGATAGTCATGATAATAACAGTAGATGTGACTAGTTTAATACTCAATTGCTACGTCTTGATTTATTATCGTAACTTAGTAAAATTCATAATAATCATATGATAATCTTGTTTGAAAATAGAATTTTATAGCGGTGTCAGGAACGGGCTCCCCTTTCCGGAGCTAGAATTGGCTCTAAGAAGGCACTTTTAGCAACTATATATTTTCTCCTCTAAATCGAACTGCCTATAAACCTTAGCACGCCCTTAACCACGGTGGTTAGGGTGTAGAACCAGGGTACAGAACCAGGGTATAGAAACAGGGTATAAAGACAGGGTATAGAGATAGGGTACAACTTAGTACGCTTAAGATACGCAAGATTTTATCGCCTTTAGTCCTTTCCTAAATAAACTAGTTTCTAATTAAGGTTAATAATAGCTATCAAAAACGGCGAACAAATTTAAGCCGCAAAATTTAAACTCTCTAACAGCAACCGCGTATAGGGCAAAGATTGTTATATCCTATAAATATTATACTTAAACATTAGATTTACTACTTTCAGGATTATAAAACGAATAATCAGTCCAAACGATTTCAATTACACGTACAAGTAACAAAACTCGGAGGATAGGCGATTACGGACCTTCAGAGCCTCTCTCCCAAATTAAGTATGGCCATGACTTCGTACGAATAAGAGGGTACTAACAATTTTGCTGTTCAGGTCGAAGAGTGCGAGATAGGATATAGCTAGAGCTTCTCAAAAACCAAGAGTGCTAATACTCTATAGTATATGCGTTTGTCGAGATAATATTAAGGAACTTCACAACAGCCCGCTCACTGCTTTACACTTATAGGAAACGTAGAGTCAGGAGCATTATTCGAAAGCAAGACTCGATTTATCAGGAATCTCCTCGAGAACGCTTGTCTATCTTTTCCTGGTAGAGTAGAGTTGTTTTATCTTACTACACCACATCGTATCTAGCCCGCAAGTTTAATTACTAGAGCCGGTAAGAGGGTCACACTAGAAGAAGGAGACTTCGACGCCTAGACTTGGGCATTTGGAGATTATATAATAGAAGTGATATAAGGTTATAGACAAACGATCCGTTATATACTCGAAGTAATCCGGACGGCAGGTCCTTTTATAGGAATTGTTAGATTCTCTACTAGTACGACCATAGCCTATATACTAGTATCTCTTATAGAACGTCGAGCATCCCCCGAGCTTATATAAAACTTCTAGATCGATTTAAAGGTATGTTCTTTCTATATCTCAACTCTAGTATAGATCTAAAAGCGTAAACATGACAAGCAAAGACTAACGTAGTATATAGCTACTTCTACCGCTATTCTATTTTACTATTTGCTATAGCGGCTTTAAATTGTCTTACCCTCGGTATAAATCTCTCTACTATCCGCTAATTTAAACACCTGTTTTATATTTTGTCGGGGATCTTAATCCGGTTATACCCGAGGATCACACCTTAAAGTTTATAGGGAGATATAAGAATCGTTTGATAATATACTATCTAGGTGCTTACTTTATGCCGAAGGGTAAAATATTTTAAGAGGCTATACTAGATTTTATAAGAGAATGGCTAAGAATAGACGTAACGGATAGACTAGAGGTTCTTCGGGTAGAAGCCAAATTAAATAGTATTAACTTTATATAAATTGATATAAATCGTTCGTTTAGAAGACATTAAGAGAAACATCAGCTTTAGAACGACTTTAAGTGAGAAAGAGAAGCGAATTTTTGTGTGTTATTTATAGGGTCCCGTAGGGGTTTATTTTATATTAGGGAAAGTTGCTAAGAAATTTCTCTTCCGCTTCTTCACTTGATCTATAAATACTGCTAGTCTAGTCTATTATTCTAGTTGTGATGTTATAATATCAAAGCCACAATAGGTAGAACAACGATCACAAGTAATAAGATTATAATACTACTAATTAAGCATATACGTCCCTTAATGTCCTTCCGCCACGCGCGCTTACGTACTTTGTTACTACTATCATAAGAGCTATAAGAAGTTATAGATAGTCTATCGGTTTTGTTTTCGAATAAATCTAGACATTCCTTTCGTTCTGGTAGATTGTTTATAGTTTCTCGTATAGTACGAATAGTAGCGTCGACTTAAGCTTATAAAGCGCTTACTATTTTGTTATAAGTTGATAGACTTAAGAAAAAGTTATTTAGGGGGGATATCTAGTATTATAGAGACTTAATTAGATAACGTAAATATAATCTATTAGTATCACGTTTAGACATAAGGATGTTAGGAGGAGAAAACGGCTCCTCTAGTGCCAGATTTGGCTTATAGAACTAAAATTACTCTTAGAAAGGGCTATTTAAGGATCCTACTATTTATAGAGTATAGTATTATTAAAAATAGAAATATACTAGATAAAAATAAATATATTAATAATATAAAGTATCCGGGTTTACCTTTAGCGATACCTTACCTAGTATCTCTTTAGTATTGTTTTAATTTAAGCTACTATACGACTAAGAACTCGAGTTATAACTATAAATCTTGTCGTAGCCTTCGCTCTTCTGATCTCTATAAATGCCTATCTATATTATAGAGAGGTTGATAAGACACTCGTCCTAGAATTCGGGGTCGTTAGAAGATCTGACCCCGATGTCCTCTAAATAGGCAGTTGTACTAGATTTAACGGGTAGTTTGTCCTAATTCCCTATACCTGTCTACCTGACCGTAACACGTTTATCAATACGCTAAATAATGCTCTTAAAGTAGGTAACGTCGAAGGAGAGCCAATCACGTTTAGTAATGACGCTAGTGACTAGTCCGAGGCTATAAATAAACAGCGAGCTACTACTTATATAATTGTTCTATAAAGTTTTAATAGCGAGAAAGGGGATAGATGTCTAGTTACTTCCGCGCCTAACTTTAAGACCTAATAAGACACAG
>JAAMPI010000313.1:0-43610 GCA_013054445.1 Cudoniella acicularis
ACCGGGTGGATTTTGCGATGATGTTAGGGCTGCTGTTGTGGCGGCTGGGAAGAAGGGGAAGACGGTGTTTGGGCTTGAGGTTGATGCTTATACGTGGTGAAGTGGTTAAGGGGTTCGCTTGCACTTCGTTTCCCATCACTTTTGACTGTATCTATAATAGCTATATTGTGCCATACAGGTGCCGGCTTAGTTAATTTTAGTTGTTAAATACGGTAGAATTTGATTACTTCATCCATAGATAAACATTTGTCATAATCCTGCGTACTGCAAGTTGATCAATCATGTGGTTTGTGCGAAAACACTTCAAAGGTTAAATAACTTCTAAACTAGCGAGCTTAAAAAGCTTAAAATTTCAATTCTTATCATTATTTTCTAGCTATTGACTTCAATCAATTAAAAGATAACTTAGTAGTTGTTTGACATTTCTGAAGTGTCGGGCCCCTCCCGTTACGGTCTCGCTTAGAGCTCACTAATATTACATGGGATACTATTAAATGATCTTATTTACACGTTACGAGATTTAGAGTGCAAGATTAGTATTATTCGAGAAAGCTGGAGAAAACATGGCATTTGATAGGTCGCAAATCCCCAACGCCTTTGCGCTAGAGTTTGCTATCCATTTGAGGGTTTTACCCTCTTCGCATTGCATTGTGAAATATATCGGCCTGAATTAATTGATAAGTAAATTAATTCTATACCATGAAGCAATCGTTCATAGGCTTGGAAGCTCGCATTTAAGTCTCTCTGTCGCAGCGGTGCTGTGTGCACCTCTTCCCCTAAGAGTATCTTTTCTAGGTTGTCATAAAACGACCCCTCCCCGGAGGTGCCTTTCCTGCATCTCCAGTGAAATTTCTTGTCCTTCCTTTTGCGAGTGTCCCTTGCAGATCATAACGTATGTGAGACGGCTGGAACCTCTGTTCTAGTGCTACCCGAAACCCCGCGTAGCCGGCCCTTATTCGGTATATTATTAAGCCGACTCTGCCTGTGTAACGGCCGTGCAACCCCTCTTTTTCTTGACTAAATTCCTACGATCAAAGCTATAGGTCTCTATCAAAGACCTCAATGCTCGAATTTACAATAAATCAGTAAGCGATTCGCCGATTCCAGGTTCGGTACCTTTCTGCAATATGTCAGCTTTGTTGGATTCTTGCAAAACTGGCATCCTGTCTCCAAGTGGAGAAATTATTGATCTCGACAGCCCCTGTCCAACCTATCGCTACGAACCTCTCCATTCTAGCCAAATCCGCCTCCTAAACATCTCCAACTATTCTCAACACCCTTCCAGGTTAAGCGTTATAAACATTGCTCTCCTCACAGCGCCTCCTTATACAACAATCTCTTACAGCTGGGACAATCAAGTCAGAGACCAAGATCTAGCAATCGATAAGAATTGCATCAAAATAATCAAGAACCTTCACCAAGGGCTTCCTCATATCATTCGAAATGCGAAGACCGACTTTCTATGGATTGATGCAATAAGTATCAATCAAGAAGATGACGACGAGAAAGCGGTGCAAATCCCACTTATGCGGGAAATCTACACCCGATGTCAAGAATGCCTGGTCTGGTTGGGGGCTAGCACTTATGAGGCAGAAGTCACACTCGACGCTGTTCCTAGACTCTCAAATGCAATAAAGACTCAGAATCATTCGGAAGTATGGGAAAATGAAGGTATCGCTGTGGGTTCTAAGGGGGTCTTGGACACGGCATTATGGAAAGGCTTTGTGGACATTTTCTCCCGGTCGTGGTTGAAGCGCGTATGGACTTTCCAAGAAGCCATACTCCCACACACCGTCACTTTTCTTTGCGGCGACAGAAGGGCTCGCTTTGAAGACCTAGAACCGTTAGCTGAGCCATTACTCAATCATCTCACGGCACTACAAGCTGCTTTTCCCAGTTCCGGTTTGAGAGAATCCTTTCTATTTTCAGGATTTCTTAGGATCCTTCGAATTTCTAAATTCAAGAAGCCAGGCAGGATTTTTGGGAAGAGCCTACATACGCTTAGGTTGCTCTATTTCACAAGGCCATGGTCGGTTTCAAACCGGCTGGATAAAATTTATGGAGTGTTGGGTCTTACGGATCCCTCTCTACAGGACTTTTTGGTAGTTGATTATCACAAAACGGGGGTTGAGCTCTCGAAAGAGGTAGCGCGGTGGAGTGTGTCTTTGGGGGAGGATCTTTATGTACTCAATCTTGCGAGTAGTAACAACAAAACAACCGGCCTTCCGTCTTGGGTACCGAACTTCACAGAGATGGGCTCCCACTGGTGCATTGGGGTGATCTGGCAGAGGTTTCGTGCTGGTGTGCATGAAAGCTATTTACCAAAAATGCACACCTCTGAGATATCTGGAAAGCTGAATTTGCACGCTGCTGGCTTTCTTGTTGACGAGGTAGCGGAAATCATCTCGTATGTTGCAAAAGCGTCAAAAACAGAAGTAGAAAAAATCAGGAACATTTTGAGCTGGGAAGAGGATTGTCTTGCTCTTTCAAGATCCACGTTAGGAGGCAGCGCAGATGAAATCCCTGATTCGTACTGGTTGTTCATGATATCTGGGATTTGCGACCAACATCTGACCCCATCCAAGGAAGAGTACGAGCTTCTCAAGGAATTTTTGAAATGTATTGCTGCTGAAGAGACTTTTCCCCCTCATCTTGTGGGTCGCTATCAGGACTTTTCAAATCAGCTTCGACGTCTGAAGCAGGTTGTCAGACTTGGAAGCTTCTTCTCCACTAAGAACAGACAAATTGGCATCGGCGCATGCCACGTTCAGCTAGGTGATCAGATTTGCATTTTGTACGGTGGATCTACTCCGTTCATTATCCGGCAGAACTCGGAACCGGAGATGACATGGCAATTAATTAGTGACTCTTATGTTTCTAATTCGATGAACGGCGAGGTTTTCAAAGAAGTAGTTCATAACATAGAGCAGACTTTTGTTCTGACCTAAATTAGCAAATTATATTATATAATTAAAAATAGTTTTCTGGCTTCGAGGCTCATATTTGAAGTGTTTCTCCACAAGTAATTGCCTCTTGTCTGGTAAGTCATTTCCTTGAGGTTTATTTTGTGAATGTTCCTTCTCATGTGAGCGTCTCTCCCGAATTTCCACTGAGTTTAAGGCCAAAGAGACACTCACACGAAGAGAAGGATTTTCGCCAGAAATCTAAGAGCACAATCCTTCTATGTTACTATTCAGTAGTGCCCACTTGATGCAATCCGCCATTTTTGCTCTTAAAACAGCCTCGACAACTCCTTAACTGAGAGTACCGATTCAGGCCCAAACTCCTCACCATTCTCAAATGTAAAACACAAATTCCCAGCTCGGAGTTGTGTTCCTGCTACGGGCGGGAGATCTTGATGCTCAACATGTCTTCTCCACTCGCGATCCTCCGGTCCCTTCCCCAAGTTTTTCCAGCGAGTGAAGAACATCACCATTCCATGGCCGGGATGGTATTTAAAGTCGACCTGGAATTCCGTCGAGCAATAATCGCATTTTATAGGTCTTGAGCTCGGAATGTGTCTTTCTTGACCGGTGAGGTTCCATTCAACTGACCAGACTCTTCTGATATCGCTCAAAGAGCGATACAAACTTGTTTCAACATATGACGAAGCTTTGCTGGATCTAAAGTTGAGATGCCGGCATATGGTGAAGAGTGGATCCTTTTCGAACGTGAAAGAACTTGAAGAAATGGTTGAAAGGAGTACAGTGTGAAATCGATGAAACATACGACCCTCGATGATGCGAAAATATTCTCTGGATTGTGTTATATAGTACCATTCATCCCTAATGCCTGTGCTGTGTGATAAGAGTTTCAACGGCCGAGTGGATTTTGGATCTTGCTCGTAAAGCTTCATAACCATTCGAGGGCAACAGGCCGTCGAGGTTCTCTGAAGCGTAAGAGTTCGCTTTTGAGGAAGTCCATGGTGACTCGGGGAGAATGAAGAAATTGAGAGGTTCTAAGCTGTAATTTTTTTGGTAGAGAATGAACAAATGGAGAGAAAATCCGAATTCAAGAACAGCATCATGCATGGCACTAAACGGTACTCATTGAAGTACCATGGTACCACCAATGCGGTAACGGCTAAGGACCCACTCCACACACAATTACTCGGCTGGGTTTTTAGTGAGGGCTGCACTAGATATCCAACCTACACAAGGTAGTGTTAAGAATACTTCACAGGAGCAAAATCACTCACCTTTATAAAGCGAAACGTTATGAAAGGACGCGAAAAGAGACTAATTACTACTATATCTATAGGTTGCTATCCTACCGTGGGTACTTTAACTGGCCTTCAATAATTTCCACGGCCTTCATGAAAAACCGGACCGAGCATAGCTAGAAAATTGGAAAAGACACTCGTTCCCATTATCTCGTGTTATTTCTTTTACTGGCCCTAGAATCAAAGGCTCGAAGGCGCCTTTCTCATGACAATTTCCCGCACGGCTTCATCTTGCACTGCACAACCAATACAACTTCAAAATGTTAACCCGATATTCAGCTTCGGCAAGCAGCCCTCAAACATTCTTTTGGCATGGAAGAGCACAGTTGTAATTGAAAGTGGTATATCCCTTAGAAATTTAAACAGTCCGCGTCGCGAAATCGCGCAAAACACTTCAAAATAGGTGAATAGTCGCGAACTCAAATCAAATTCCAAGAGGCCAGGAAAATGGGCAAGCATGTTTATTCTTTGAAAGTGTTTCTAGTGCCCACTTGGCATAGAACACTGCGCCGCGCAACCTTAGCACTTGCTAGGGCTCTCAAGATAGTCATAGAGAGATCGATACTGTTATTAGCGGCTCTGGCTAGCACAATAACATACTAGCTTTGATTTGAAGCGTGCTCTAGAACGCGTTTGACAGAGGAATTTGAGGATGAAAGTTGCAGCCCGAAACACAAGATGTTACCCTCGTCTCGAGGCCACAATCTGCCAAGATAATCCCTCCCTCCACCCACCAATCACCGTCAAACACCGACCCCCCACCTTCCCCGGCCGAGACTCAACCGCAAGCCGTGGACTTTACCCAGCACACGACAATATCCATAAACAACCACCTCTCCATAACATCAAATCCCTCAATCCACACACAGCCCATTAACACAATGGGTGTAATACGCACATTACTGAATACCGCCGTCATTGGAGGCGCCAGCGGCGCGGGTGCTTTCGCATTCTGGACGCGCAATTGTAAGCTATTGTCCCTCCCTCCATTCATTCCTCCCATCCAGCTCTCAATTCCTCCGTCTTGGCCCATCAATTGCCCCTTTACTATCACTTCATCTCCTTTTACATCTGAAATACCAAGAAACCGAGAGAGAGAAAGAAACTAACGAAAAATCCGCAGCGAAATTCATTCCCTTCCCAGCTACAGACCCCATCCTCAGCACCCCCTTCTTCGCAACCAACAACCCGAACAAAAACCCCTGCACCCAAGATCTCTGTATCCGACGCGTCCCTTTGAGCCGAATAAAACCCCAACTATTGGAGAAGCAGGAAGAGGGGAAGCTGGTTGAAGCATTTTGCGCCGGAGTCTGGTCGGGATTAGGTACATTCACCCCTCCCTCTAGGTCGAGTTTAAAAAAGGGACATTGCTAATGAATGATTTCCGCTGGAATAGGATACGCGTACCAACGCCGTTTCCTCGAGAAAAAATACAGGAATACTACAACGACCGCACATCAATTGTGGACACGGCCCGAATTAGCATCCTCAACCTACGAAGTTGGGACACAAATAACAGACCATTTTGAAGTTGTTTCTAAAACACCCAATTCGATTATTGTCCGCTGTGGAGATTCACCCTTGAAGACAGGCGTGAGGGATAGTGATGGCTTGTTCGAGATCGGTGTGGAGGTGAAGCAAGATGAGGGTGTGGCTGAGTTTAGATTGAAGAGTTGTTTTTATAAAGGGTTGGGGACGGCGAGTGCGCCTCCTATGCCGAGCCATGTAGAGTTTGCGCATAGGTTGTATACGAAACTTTGGATGGAGACGGCGGTGAGGAGTTTGACTCTGTAGTTGGGTGTGGGATTAGGGATGATATGGGCGTAGAAGGATGTTCCTCTCGACTTATGCCTGGCCATTTGTACGAGGGGAAGAGGCACAGATCCAAATTTGGAATGTAAGCGGCAGTCTATTCTGTTGTCCTGTCTGTCTATAAAAATATACCCCTCTGCTTCTTGTCTATCTGAATCTAAATCTAGAATCTTGTCTTTCTAATCGCGATCTTTCACGGTCTGAATGCCTTTCGATGCCCATCTGAAGCAGGCAACGCCTCGCTGAAAGTCACAGTGATATCTCGTCCTAGTCGCAGTCCTGATTTTTTCTTACAATTTCGATAACACCAGGAAGCAAAACCAAATGAATCCATCCCAAATCCGTAGAGACGGTAGAGTCTAAGCTCAGCACTTGAGCCAAGGCATGAGAATCAGAAGATGCAACAAGGGTAAAACTCTAACTGCGGTCCAATCCAAAAGGTAAGCCAAAAAAAAAATTATGAAAAAGAAATAAAACGTATAATTTAAACAGGAAAACGTCGTAAAGTCGTGGGTCGTAAATTCGTAACGAAGGACGAGGTCCCAGCAGGTAGCCAGCCAGCTGAGGTTCAGAGTTCAAGCCGTTAATACCCTACTCGGTCTGCGACTCTCGAGATTCTCGCTGCTATCAAAACGGGTATTCCCTGAAATCGTTGGTCTGTGTATGTGAGCATTGACCCTCATAATCAGTCCGAACAGGGTAACTTACGCCCTACTCCCCCATTCCTCAACTCCAATCTTCTCTTCCTCGTCAGTGCCCTCTCCAGATTCATCACTATCAACCACCTCCTGACCCGTCCATCGTCTCCAAATATTTTTACACACGCGCTTGATGGTCCAGCTGAGTGCTGCGAAGACGAGGACAGGAGTACCAAGAGCGACGGCCCTTCGATAAGTTAGCATCATGCTTTCCCTCTGAGACTAAGCTAGTAGAGTGGCCGACTTAGAATAGGGAGTTCACGGGAAGAGATAAAGAAATAGATTGTCTTACCAGGAGGGGGTTTCAACATCGGCGAGGACAATCCACAATTGCAACATCACACCTCCGATAGCGATCAGGCTGCCAACTTGGAGGATAGACCAGAATCCCCAGTAAAGCCTGTTGTGGAAAGTTAGTTGACGTTTGGAATTTCGTATATAGAGAATCATCTGGGATAATTCTTCCAAAAATTGTTTAGGAGAACTATACAGGACATACTACTAGAAACAAGGGGAAGAGAGGGAGGGGTGCATGAACGGAAAATAAAAAATACTAGAGATGAGGTAATTAATACTTACTGCATAAGATCTTCGCCATCGCAGAACTGAATGTTGAAAAGAGCGAAGCATTCTAGGACGACACCAGCGGTTGCAAGGGTAAAACAAAAACCAGAAATGCCTAGGTAGTACTGCCTAGCTGCACGAACTTTCCGATGACGTTTTCGAGATGATGTCTTTTTGGGGTCGAGAGTTTTCTCCTTTTCCGAGAGACATATCGACCTATATGGTGACATCAGTGCTGCCCAATTAAAACACTGAACTTGGAAAGGGAGGTTATACTTGTGATGTTGTACCGAAGCGATGCACATCAAAAATAGAACCCAGAAAAAGAGGGCCCAGAAGACTGCATTAGCTTGGGCTAACGTGAGGTTCTTCATGAATCTCGCATAGTGGTGGCATCGAGCCTCGTCTTTCGCAGAGAACTTGCCCGTCATATTGCTATTCTTGTCTTGGCTAAAAGGGATAGACAAGGTGAGGGTACAGAAAGGTATATAACTTAAATAAGAGAATAATAAGTTGGTCAAGCTACTGCAGTCGTTGTCAAAAAGTGAAAAGTGTGATGCGGAGAAGCGGGAGGCCAGATGATATATTCGGGGAGAGGAAACCGTGGGCCCGATATGAAGTCGGACTTTTAGACTGCTTTTAGACCGACACCAAGTTCTGACAGCTCCCTAGGAAGGACTTCCGTATTACGTCGCTCGGATTGCTCCATCTTCTCGACTGGAAACGTGATTCGCATCTTCCAAGGCACCGTGTAAGGTTGCTAGCAATACTTACTCTGCTTCGCACATTTCTGGGCAGGCTGGGCAGGCTAGGCAAGCTAGGACTGGAGTATTGTATAGAATTACGGCGACGATCTGTTCCCCTTGTGTATATTCCGTGCATAGGGATCAAGTAAAATTCTCAATTTGTCCTCTGACTCGCTGTGTAGTTGCATAATTGCGGTCAAGGGTCACAGTCGTTAAAGCCAAGATGGATCAACACAGGGCCAAGATGTAGGCCAAGGAGGGCGAAGCCGCATGCTAAGAGATAACGGATCTGGATGAAGACGCACGTCAATAAGGTTATTCTTGTGCCKGGTGGTTTTGAAGTGAGGGCCGTTTTGAGGAGAAGCTAGTGGGCTGTTCTAGGTTCTAGGTGGTATGGGGGATACGGTCAAGTGGCTAGTCTCAGCTTCTCATTTTGATGGAGAATGTGTATTTGAGGGCGAACACCTACGGGATGAAGTCGCAAGAATTATTACCCTCGTGAAAAAACCCTTGCCGAGCCATAACAACGGCTCATCCCACGAAGTAACTGTGGGTGATTTTGTTCACCTTAAGCCACTGCTAGCGTGACAAACCGCTCTAGAACCAAGTGTAGAGACCAACACATTTTAGTCGCGATCCCGCAAAACAATCTCAATTTCTACGCGAACTAAGGTTGATGCAGGGGGTGAGAGCCCTTTGCATTTCAAGTCAATCCAGATATTTATGGTGGCTAAGAAGATGGAAAGCAATTCTTGAAAAATTACGTTCTCCACATTTCATTATGTCTCATTTTCACATCTCATTTTTCAACTTTCTCTTAGTCCTTACTGCAAATCCTGAAACTAACAAGCCATTAGATTCGTCACAGGATTACTAGATGGTCACCAAGTGAAAATGAGAAAAATGAGCATGTATTCAATCGCAAAATCGATCGGCCTCCCAGCTACCTACGTCGAGTTACGACATCAAGCAACCCATGAGGAGCTTCCATCTCTATCAAAGCTACGCACAGCTTCTCACAAAGCGTTAAAGTGGATCTGGGATTATTACTGGGTACATCTCACCATCGAGGATCCAGCCAATACTGAGGATGAGTGCAAAGCTCTCGTGCGAAGAATAGTTGAGGAGAGTGATGACGAAAGAAGGGCTGAGATGGAATCAAGTTTGAAAAAGTGGCCAGAAGATGATCTCCTTGCGGCTCTCCTGGAGATTCAGTGGACGATAAAAGATACCAATGTTTTATTGCGAGCTTCACAGCTGAACCAGAAAATCTTAAAAGGGAGCGTGGCTAAAAGTGGAAAGACAACACCATCGAGTGCAGCTCTCAAAAGCTTAGAAGATATTAGGAAGGAGATGGAAAGGATGGGAGAAAGTCTGGAAGAAACAGTGGATGAGCCGGCAAAGAGGAATGTCGACCAGATGGATATTGTTGAGGATCCGGGCAGCAAGGGGTGGGCTAAATGGAATGGGCCTTGGGTACCGAAACCGATTGGTGTTGTTTGAAGAGTATACGGTCTATCGCAGCTGCGATACCTCCTTTCGAATCACTCTTGGATGTGACTCACTTCGATAGGCACAACAAAGAGATTACAGCTGGAATGAGTGTTGATTGCATTGACACGACGAGGGCAGGTGGCGTTGCCTATATGGCAGTCAAGACCGTTATTATGTCAAGTCTCAAATTTGTCCGGCAGGTTCGGGCCTGGCATGCTTGATCATCATTCAACGCATCACTATCTCCAAGGGGGCATAAGATACTCGAGACTAGAGTTTATATTGAGAGAGCCCGGGGAGGGACAGCACGGCTCACAAAGTAATGACATTGGGTGATTATGTCAATTCCAAAAGCATTAGTTGAAATATATACCCAAACCACAAGATCCCCTGTTACTCCTTCATCCCCCAAATTCCCAGCTTTCAACATACCCTTCCCAAACATCAATTCTCCACCTTCGTCGCCTCACTCACCCTCCCATCCGGACTCCCATTATCCACATGCTGACTCCTCCCAAACTTCTCCTCGGGATCCGTCTCTCCCATCTCCAAGCGTCTCACATGGCGATCCACACTCGTCTTCCAAGCCAGCGTGCCAATATACTTAATACTACCTGGCGTACTATCATCAAAGATCTCTTCGACCTCTTCCAAAGGCTTCTGACTCGTCTCAGGAAACATGAAGAAGGTATGAATGAGCATTGCAGCACAGAAAACGCCGAATACGATGTAGACTTTCCATGTGATGTTTGCGAAAGCCGGGGGCACGAAATATGCGAGTGCGAAGTTGAAGGCCCAGTTTGCGGAGGTGGCGAGGGCTACTGCTTTTCCTCGTACACGCAGGGGGTAGAGTTCTGGTGGGTAGATCCATGATACAGGTCCCCATGTTGGCGCGTAGCTGGCGACGAAGAGGTAGGTGCAGGCGACCACGGCTTTTGAAGCAGGGCCCGTGATATACATGGATTCGGCCGAGGAGGAGAATTGGTCTGGTGCGGGGGGCACAGAATAAGTTGCGAGGAGGCGGCATTGATGAAGAGGAAGGTCATCATTAGGAAGGCTCCTACGAGGAGGGTTGGGCGACGTCCCCAGCGGTCAACGAAGAGGAGGGCCGGGACGGTCATTACCACGTTGATGATGTATTGGATGCTTGAAGGGAGGAGGACGGAGTTGCCGAGACCGGCCATAGTGAAGATGTACTGGGGTTTTGTTAGAAACTGGATTTAAGGGATCGAGTGGAATTGAGGACTTACAGTGATGTAGTACATCATTACGTTCATTCCCGTAAGTTGAGACCAGATCTGTGTAAAAACACCGATGTGCGTCCGGTTGATCATGTTGGGTTTCAGCAATTCCAAGTAAGTCACATCGGCATTAGCACGCTCGAACTCAACCACCTCTCTAATCTCAGCCATCTCTCTAGCCACGAACGGCGAGCCACGGTCACCCTTTGCGTGAGTGAGAGCAAGGACATTTTCAGCCTCCTCCCAGCGATCCTTCCTGGCAAGCCATCGAGGAGATTCTGGCAGGAAAAGCATGGCGCAGAAGAGGAAGATAGCGGGCAACATCTGGAGACCCCAGGGAAGTCTGAAAGCAGCGGTTCCATTCAGGAAAGAGCAGCCGTAGGAAATGTAAAACATGATCATGATGCCCCATGTAATAGCCCCTATTTCACATCAGATGGTTGTTCTCGCTTAACATAAGGAGGCGGGGAGCTTACATTGCTGTGTTCCTACGAGTCTTCCTCGCTTGGAGGGAGGAGCAATCTCAGTGATGTAGACGGGAACTTGAGCAGAGCAGATACCGACGCTCAAGCCGTTGATGATACGGCCGACGATGAGCATGCCGATGTTTTGGGAGGCGCAGATTATGATGCTACCAATCACCCAAATTACGGAGCCGACTTGGATGGCCTTCTTTCGGCCCAGGATGTCGGAGATGAAACCTGAGATTAAGGCGCCTAGCCAGGAGCCGCCGGGCATTGAAGCTGTGATTCCACCTGTTTGTGGGGTCAGTTGTTTTCTGTTAGAAAGATCTGGGGAAATTTACCTTGCACATTGGCGGTTGGGCCCGAACATTTTCCGTCGGTTTCCAAGTAGAGAGGGCCCTGGTTGAAATAACAGAGGTAAGGTTCTGTTGAAATAATCGCTGACCTTTTGAAATATCAGTACCGAATTACGTGAATAGTGAAAAGATAAATCGACTTACATAGAACTGATATCGAAACCAAAGAGAGCACCACCCACGACGGCCACCGCCGCAATGACATAAACGTTACCAATGGTATACATCTCGACTCTTTGTTTCAGCAGACCACTCAAAGATTCCGATAATCACAGGTATCCTGCGATGGGCAGAAAAAATGCGCAGGAATGCAGGGGCAACACTGGGTCTATATATCCCCAGCTGTGGCAACAGTACTAGGTCCCAAGAAATCCAAAGTAGGACCGAATAAATGCTCATCCTCAAAAGGCACCAGGATTCAACCAAGAAACACGACCAGCATGACAACACCCCCGCAAATACCCCGCAACGGTTACACGGCCACGGATTCCTCTCCCCACAGACTTTTTTGGGACCTAAACATTTGACAAGGACCGATGAACCACCAAGTTAAAAAGAGAGAAAATCTATTGGTCCCCACCTCGCTCGTGTGACAACGACTCCCCCCGGAGCAAAAATATCAGTGGTCGACGCCGCAGGACAAGGGATTTTAGTGCTGCCTATCTTGAAGGCATTCGCATGTCTTCTTTGACGGGTTTGAATTTCAAAACGTGCATGTAGTGGTGTTCGGGTCAGCAGGCAATGCGGGGATGACGTGGTGGCTAAGAGGGGCGGGCTGCCTTTTTGGGTAAAGGTCTTGTTTATCACTGTGAAATGTTGGAGATGGGACGGGGTTACGAGATGAGCTTATGCGGAAATTGGGGGTTTAGGACTGGGAGGCTAGGATGCTGGTGCGGTGTCTCTTAGAGTTCCGACTCTACAGAAATTATTATTATTATTGCACCGAAGTCTACTTGAGTGAATCTTGAGCAGGATAATTCACTGTAAATATCTATATATTCGACATCACTACAGGACGTCCATTTCGTGTCTCCTCAGATCTCGATGCTATTTTTTCATGTTCGTTTATGACGATACGTATTACTACGTCGTACAAAAAATGACGAAATGGCGGCTTACCCCGGATTCAACTTTCTTTCAAGATGAGACGCCTCCCGCACTCCACAGGAGCCTCTTTCTTAAATCCGGCGGGCTTCGGAATTCCCAACCCGAAGACGCTGAATTCCTAGCACAAGTCCTTGCTCAACAAGGAAAGAGACAACCGTAATGGCGTAAATTTGACATCAGTTATTTTCTCAGCTACAATGGACCATACAATCCCCGAGTTGTTTCGCACCTGATGTATTTGGATCCGAAAAAAATTACTTGTTTCTTAGTTCTGGGATTTTTAGGATTGAGGTGAATAGGTAGGGTTCGGTGAAAAGAGCGCCGAGGAAAGCTCCACACTATGACTGCCAGGGATTTGGAGGGTGGATGGGGGTTGAAGGATTCAACGTTACTTACAGAGCGTGTGGTATAGTGTACGGGCCACTAAAATCTTATGTCCGAGCATATCTGGGGGTTCCTGAATCAAAAATTAAACTGGATGCGGAGGCTCTGGGAAGCTGGTTATTAGAACCTGTCTATTCGTAGGTATATTTCTCCATCAAGGAGCACTCAGGTGTCAGGCCTTTTTCGGCACGACGGTTCCGAATGGTGTCAAGCTGACTGCTTTCCGTTACCAAACCACGCCGTTCGGTCTAGGTTATTATTGGTACGTATAGTGGTAACGGTATCTAGGCTATAGCTGAAACAACCAAATTTTGGAATGGTGAAGTTATTTCGGTCACCGAGGGGAATTCGTAGTCTTTAAGCAATTCTTCCACCGTTTCATTACTCAAATGATGATCTTTTTCTATCAGTCATAAAAATACTAGCATGGCGCCAAAGTTCTATCTATGTACCGTCCCGGTATGCATAAATAGAGGGATGTAAAATCCCGAGAGCATTACAACTTCAAAGATAGAGGAAATTCCTTCTGGAACACTTCAAACGAAAACACTTGAAAAATACACGTTCGTCCTCGAGTCTGATATGCAACATTTTTAGAAGAGAGATCGTAACTGACAAAAATAGGATAAAATAGAGCATCAAAGTAATAAGCTCCAAATTTCAACCCGAATTTGTTGACGGATTTGATGAATCGATAGAGAGTAAGGACTCGATAAAGAAAAGCTAATTGTAAACATTGACTGAAGTGATGGAAAAAGAGACAGCCTGAAAATAGGTGATGGTTTTTTATAAGATTGTTGAACTCGAAGTAATAAAAGCAGACAAATATTGTTTGCTCTATGGCAGCAATCTATTATAGCCTCGCTCGAGTACAAGTCATTATTTTTTGGAATTTTGCAATATCTGAAGAGTCTGAAAAGAAGACAAGGCTCTGTCCTGCTCTTAGGGATCTTGGCTGAGACCCTGAGGCTTGTTTTGCTGATAAAGTTGTGCTCCCATGAAGAGGCGCAACAAGTAAGGGGAAATCCTCAATACATTTTTGGTAAAGTATTCAGAGCTGGCACTTACTGAAGGAAAGACAATTAATTTATCTGAAGCTTGAGGTTTCTCCCTCTATCGTGTGTTGGTCCGGCCACTCAATGGCAAGACTTGCACCTTTTTTTCAGCGGAGAATACGCTGTGCATGGACCCCTGAGGGGCTTTACAGCGTTACTCGTTAGCTGCATAGGAGGCTACAGCGCCATTAGTGCGAGGAAAATAGGTGGAGATCAGCAAAATCCAGAAGAGTTGATCGTCGCCAAATGTCCGATGAAAATGCAACGTGACACGAGGTTTTATGCAAGCTAATTTATACACTCAACCTCTGGGATTTTATGCAAAGTTATCCATCCCGAGAAAACTGGGACTTCTGGGGTTCTCAAAACAGAACCAAGACAACAAAGTGCAAAGATAGGGGGACAATGCATGTTCCAATGTTTTTGTTTACTTCAACAATCTCCAGAAGTCCCATTTCTTTAATATTTTCGAGTCTTCGAGACTCGTTCTCCCACACACCTCCCACCTCACATAAGTTGGCCTCGTGTCTGATCTGGTATGACGCGAATCTTGAAGAACATCTAAGTGGTATTTGTACCCGTCGAGAACCGGAGTATACATATTTCATTGATTGCACCTCATTATTTCATTTAGATCAAGTATATTAATTGGAATTCGAGATCCTTCTTTGCTCAGCAGTGAGCACCCAGGCCGCACTTGCCTTTATCGTATTCGGTTTCATCAGCGTCGCAGCTGCTTTCTTTAGTCAAACCCTCAGCTCTCCTTACCTTCTGAAGTTCATCCATTCAACTCATCTCATCTCTCAAGAAAGCAGACTCTACAATTCCAAGTTGACTTTCTAGAACTCAAGCAAGCCTCGCTGGCCATATTGCAGTCATGTCTTGTAAGCAGAATACCCCTCCATAATGGAGATCAACGCTGACATGTCTAGCAATAATCAACACCACCACGATCGTCACAACCCAGACCACCCTCGCAGCACACATAACGAAGGCAGACGTCATCGCCTACCTCCACGACAAGCAACAAATGATGCTCCTCAACCCCCTCGTAAAATCCCACACGGCACTCCCGCCTTCCAACTCGGTGGCCTTCTACAAATCCGTACCCACCAACCTCAAGCCTTCCAGCACCGCGGAAATCGAGGCTCTGATTGTCTACTCGGTGGTCGAAGCACAGGCACCAGAAGAAGCCAGCGGGGAAACATGGCGTGGAGGCTGGGCAAAGCGATTCATACCCGAGGAGATCACGTATGAGGTCAGTCAGCAGAACACGGAGCATGGCATGTTTTCCATCACGCATGCGCCAATGGGCGTGCATAGCGTTACGACGTGGACTGTTAGGGAGGAAGGGGGCAGGCTGGTGTTGGATAAGAAGGGGGAGGTGACGAGTAATAGGATGTTGATGGGTTTTATTAAGACGACATTGCAGGAGAGTTATGATAAGCTTGCGAGGGATTTTGTGGAGGCGTTGGAGAAGAGCGTTAAGGGGAAGGGCCAGGAGGTGGAGGAGAAGAAGGCTGATAAGGCGGAGGGCGTTACAGAGGAGATTGCGGTTGAGACGGTGGGTTAAAGGAGTATATTTTGGGTTTGGAGGCGTTGGGTACTACCGCGGTTGGAAATATTAGATGCCACCGGACGATTCATGCACTCACACAAATGGGTATAAATATCTTTTTAGTGGTAAAATAGGATAATACAAGATCGGTTTACATATGATGTTGACGACAAAAGATGGTGATTCAAACGCTGCCGAAAAGCCTAGGCATGCTAATTCTAAACATCAACTTTATAGCTCTTGAGAGCCAGAACTACAAAGGCAGTAGTAATATTTATTACCTTTCGTCCCAGAACGTCGGAATATCAAATTGCAAGCCCAGCCTCATTTGACTAATCTCGTGGTTTTGTGTCATCCTCGGCCTCAAACTTCTGGACTGTTACTTTCAAAAGTTTTATACGGACTGTAAAATTTGAGAGCTATAAAGAGAAAACTTAGTGAAGAAATCACTTTTATTCGACATGATTCCAGGTCCCGAAAGAAAGAAAAAGGGGGCCGCGCTCGCTTGACTTACCCACTAAAAACACAGCGAGTAACACCCCAAAATCCAGCGACCACACGGCTAATTCCCAGCGTGCAAGAACCTATAACTTAGCAAGCAACAGCACCAAGTTACCACAGCCTCTCTTCACTATAACAATAACTTTGAAACGAAGTATTTTAATAACAGTTGAATGATAATTTACCCGCTTAGTTTCTTAGTAAAAACTAATAAGTCCCAAAGTATCTGTGTTTCATCGTAGTGCGTAAGAACAACAACTAGTGGAATGAAACAGTGTGCAAGCTGCTACGATTCAGCGATATCTCGCTAAATCTCAGCGCGCAGGTCCCTATAACTTAGCGACTGCCCACTAAGTAGAAAATCGTCAGCACAACCAAGACCACAACATGGCAATTAATTTGTGACCCTCATGTGGGTTGAGTGATAAACTATAATTGATCGGGTTGCTTGTATTTTTGGACAATCTTGTGAGAGAGTAGATAGATCCTAAGCGCACAATACCGTAGCTATCCGTAAAAGCAGGAGAGATTGAAAAATCTCTCTTGCTTTTACTCTAAAGATTTTTAATTTCAAACGAATGATTCCCTTCAATCTCCTTCCTTCCATTTTCCTTCCCTTTCCTTTCCTTTCCTTCCCTTTCCTTTCCTTCCCAGCCCATGCTTTTATTTCTCAAATTCATTTGAATCAATGATGCGTACCAGTAGCAGCACCACTCATCGCCACACTCCTCTTCAACAACCTAAGCTCCGTCCTTCCCAGCGTATCCTCTGGGATATTAACGTTTCCTTTCTTGTCTTTCCAGAAAACACCACTGGGACCCACCCTCGCATGATCCGTCTCGGTCTTCACACTCAGCGGTTGCACCAGCTCATAATTCGCCAGCGCTGCACTTTTGTATCCCGTGGCGGGCGCAATACCTACAAGGCCCTTGGCTCTTTGGAGCAGACTTTCAATTTCCGTCGTGAAGGAGCTGTTAACGGGCCCGTCGCCGTGGTCATCGATACGGACACGGACACAGGAGTGGATGCACTCGTTTGTACCTTTTAGCGGAGTTTTAGTCTGCTTGCCGTTCTCGTCCGAGACTTCATTGTAGTGACCTGGGGTTCGGGTGATAGGTTTGAGGCCTTCGAGAAAACCTGTCGGTGTTGAGGCACTTGCAGAATCGTAGAGCTGCCCCAGACCCCATGGTCTGACCTCTTTTTGTTGGATGTAGTATTTGGCGTTTTGGTCTTGAAGCCAGTCGAGGTAGTCTGGGTCGAATTTCAAAATCCCTTTGAGCCAATTAGTATGGATTATACGGAGATGTTTCTGGAGTTTGAGGAGTCGACCGCTCTCAAGGCATGGATTAGGAGCTCGGCTCCCAAACAAAAGTGAAATCGAGGGCAGAAAACATACCGCCGTCAGTATCTTCAAGCTGACTTATCATCCACGCTAAAGTGATATTTGATATTCCTGCATCTGCGTAGGAACCTCCGATGTTTGAGTGAACTCCAGGAAACCAGCATTGCTTGAGTGTTTTGAGTTTGGTGGGAGGGCTAGGTTCTTCCCAGAGAGTCGGTGAGAAAAGATTGCGGTGCTCGTCAAGGGCTACGGCGTGAAAGGCGTGTTGAATTTGTTGAGCGACTTTGGTGTTGACGAAAGAGTACGCTTTGACGTTGTTCTCTTTGAAAGAGATAGGAATACCAAGAGAACCTGTTCACTAAATTAGCACTCCTCACTAAAGAGATATCTTTCAGAAAAATATAGTCAGACACACCAACGGTATCCCAAACTCCAACAGCACGGATAGTTATTGGCCATCGCGTGTAACCGCTCTGCCTTCAGTTAGCCCATTTCTCAATTCTTGGAGATTCCCAAACTTACATCAATCAACCTTTGTCTGTACTCCGGTGCAGTAAACGGGATCTTGTCTCCAAATTCGGACGCAAACCACTCGCTTTCTCTACCCGCAATATTCTGCTTCATCCAATCACCAAAGATACCCCAGAAATACTCCATCCCAATATGCGTCAACAAACCAATATCAGAAATCAAACTGGCAATAGCACGTGCTGTAAACGCGCCACGTGAGAACCCGAGCAGGACGATTTCGTTCAATTGAGCTTCATTATTATCGAGCTCGGCTTGAGTCTGAGGATCAAAATTATTGGCAAGGAAGCCGTATGCCTCTCTAACGTGTTCAGATAGTCCAGATCCAGTAAGGCCGCCCAAAAGTTCGTCCTCCGTGCCGCCATTGGTTCCAATTCCTCGTTGGTAGAAGCCGATTTGAGGGACCTTGTTATCGTCTTGGTGATTCAAAGCTCGGATGATACGAGTGACGTTGGTGGGAATCTGGGCAGTAGGAGGTGCGAAGGTAGATTTTTCGTAACCTTGATCGCTGTCCTAACACAAAACAAAAAGTGAGACTTTAACTCTTTGTCCATTGGCTAGCTGATATTACCTCCCACGTTCCTAGGTGTGTTTGTCAGCTTCGTATCGAATCAAATTTATCTGAAGACGAAATGTACCATCGCAAGCAATCACAAGCTTCTTTCCAATCGCCCTTCGCGGCGCTTCGGTTGAAGCCATGGCAAACGTTCGTTCAACAGAAGATAAATGAGACAATGTATGTGTTCGAAACAGAGGACGAGGGTTCAGAAGCAAGAGAGTATTCTTCGGCTGAGTCGCGTGGCTGACAATTCAATCTCCTTGAAAAGAGAATGGCAAGATATGCTGTGCTGGACACAAAGAATGTGGTGGGAAAGAGCGAAGACGGCCGCTGTTATAACCACGAAGAATCATGCAGGAGTTCATCTGACACCAGACACGGGAATGCCCGTCTCTACGGAATGTTGGCACAAGGAAATAACAAGCGTGCATATTGGCTTTGCTGGTGCGAGCTGGAATGATTTTGTGTGCAGAAAGCGCAGGTTGGGAGAGGTTTATTGGCCAAGTCTTGGTAACACCACTTGGGAAGTGCGGAAGGCAGCACCACCCCGCGCACCTCAGTATGTCGGCCTTGCTGGAACAGGAACATATTAGCTGATCAACGATTGAGGCAGCAACAATGATACTTTATAGGCTCGAAGCAACATCAAACTGCGACGTCAACTTGGCTGATCATTGTGCAATGCCCACGGACCATTCCCGATGATGGAGGTTAAACGCTGCTCTGAAAATATGTGGGCAGTATTCAAAGTGTTTGGCGAGCTGGAATCTGGATGAACCATCCAGTTCGTCGCAGTAACCTGGTCATCGCAGAGAATTCTTAGTGGTTCGAGGCCTGCTCGTCAGCGTGACAGCGTGTGGCGGCGGAGCTGAAAGTCTCTTGGCCTCCCCTCCCTACCTTTTCATAAACGAGAACGACAATCTTTCCACTTCAACCTTTTAATGGCGTGCCTTTAGGATTTCATCTCCAAGGCCCCTGTTTAGATATTCGCTGGAGTCTTCAGCTTAGTTTCAATATCAAACTCTATTCCAATGGTCAAAGCTTGATCGGCGACCATAGATGGGATGAAGATTTTGCTGCAACGTAAAGTCAATGACTTCGACTCTAGAGCCGACTTCAAGACTTTCAATGTAGATGGTTAATTTTATTTTACCCCTCTCCCTAATTTTCTATGGCTGGGAGCCAAGCCTTCAGGCTTGCCAGCAATTGAGCGTCATACTCTCACCACTATCAACATCATTCTTCATTCCCTTTTCCATAGCGCCCGTTTTGTTCATGAGTCGAGGCAAAGCACCTCGCTCTTTTTTAAGTAGCCCGCCCTCATGACCATCATCGCCCACGCAGCAAAATCAGACCGCTCCAGACCGGCGCCTTGCTGTACCGTTCCATCCAGTAATCAAATAAAACATTTCAAAGGTGTCAAAATAAGTGGTGAAGGTCCATGCTAAAGGATTTTGCAGGTACGACCTTCAACAACGTGCTTGTTGAAGGGTTAGGAATAGCGAATGTGTGTCCGAGGCCTATCACACAATAGATTTGTGCTGCAGCGAACCCCTATAGTCTAGAAGGGCGTCTGAGCACTAGCATTGCTCGGGAAAATTGGTGTTTCGTTAATTGTCATGATAGATTCGTTAGGTCATCGGGGATGATGATAAGATCTTAGGGTAGTGTTGTAGCTCCCAATAGAGCGTCTCAAAATAGACGGAAGAAGTCCCCACCCATATGTACGAGTTCAATGAAATAGGGACAGGCCCGAGCTGAAACGGCGCAACTGTCGTCCAATCGAGGTGTTTTGTACATGAAGAGAAACTAAATATCCCCGATATTTTTATATTTGTTTCGTGACCCATCTGCAATGGGCATATCATGAAAACTATCATTCACGATGAATAACAGAGTTCTCAGCGCGTGCTCGCATGTGACTGGCTTGCGTCTCTAAACTGCGAGCCATAAGGTGCGTGACTATTTTCAATATTAGATTGGTATCATGACATTAGAAATGAAGACCTACCAGGCCAAACGGCAGCTTTGTCAAGCATGTAAGCTGTGACCCTCAAAATTTGACTGCTATAACCGCAATTATCGCCTCCAGGAAGTCTCTGCGTAGCACTCATCTGAGCAACAGCACCCATTCCTGCAAGCTCATAATTCATCTTGATTTCAGCACTATTCAGCACTTCTTGAATCTTGTTCAGCAATTTGCAGTCTTCTTCTTCGAGTAACATGATACCAGGAACCTGTCCGAGATCAATGTCATCCTTTCCCAGAATGCCAAGATAGCGTCCGACACGTTCTTGAACAGTTGCAACCCATTCTGCAAGTACCTGAGCACAATCGAACGCACACATAGCAGACTGCAATGGCAACTCTCGAGATGTGAAGTCAGCAAATGTCACGCCTAATTTGTCCGACATCGAGAGCGAGTCAGCCGCATAAAATGCAGCTTTGCGGAGGTGTCGTTCCCGCTTTGACGTTGAAACTGATTGGCTCGCCATTTGATTGCTATTATTTGAAAACTGCATGTTGTCCTGGTGGCCTATACTGTTTGGCAGGTGGCCGGCTTTAAATTCTGGGGAAGAGTTTGCAGTCGGCGGGGTATCCACAAACACTGAACTTGTAGTCGACATGTCCGAATCGCCATTGGAGTCGGGCGAGTGCTCGGCATGTTGAATTATCTCGTTTCCACGTGACAGTTCTTCAGCCATACCATCCCAATCTCGCTGCCAAAACTTCTCTTTCGATCGTGAAAGGTTCACAAACAGGCGCACGTAAGCTAGATCTAGTAAAGGAATACTGTCTGCAGATAGAGGGCCAAATCCATACGGATTGGGTCTTTCTAGGCTGTGATGGGGATTGCTTGCCCAAGCAGCTTGCCAAGCCTTCAGGGCTGGCTCAATATGACGATGCATCTTTTCCGTCTCCTCGTTTGTCCAGACTCGATTGTGGTGTCGTTGCCTGGTTTCCCAAATATAATTATGTATCGAGTTGATCAAAACAAGACATCCGAATGTGCTCGGGCGAAGGTCGCTCTTCGGGAGCTCTTGAATGTTCGCTCCAGATCCGAACGGCTGGCCTTGAGTAACGTGAAGTTGCTGTTGCTTCTCGCTAGTCCGTAAGAGTTCACCAAGAGCGTCATGGAAGGTGACTCGGTTATGTTCAGCCATCCTAGAACCACCTCTAGCGTAAAAGCTGCTTGCCGAATCCGCGACCCAAAATTCTTCATCGCATGGAAGGTCCAACATAATTTCGGAATTTGTTAGAGCGGGCGCATGATTGTAAGCGGATACGAGGAGGCTGGAGAGAATGAAGACGGCATAGAGTGTTCTCTTGCGCTCCTCCATGATTTTCCAATTATACCACTCTTGCTGATCTTCTGGGACCTCTTCACCCGCCCAATGAGACAGTTCAGGGTGTTCAACAGGATTATTACCTCCTTGGGGCTTTAGAAGGTCCGCAGCTCGTGCGAGACTAACGAGAGCAGCACAGTGCGTACTAGCAATATCGCCGGCAGTCTTGTCACCACAGTTATGACCATAGACAACGTTGAGTAGCATAGCTTGAACGAGCCAGACTGGAGTGTGAACCGAGTTCTCGGGAAGTCTTGGGCCATGATCAACCCCGGCCTTGCGATGGTCTGCTTTTCGTACATCGGCCTTTCGACGCTCTTCAAGGTACAATTGGATCATCTTCTTTGCTGACTCAAATAACTCTTTGGATTGTGCGTGCTCAAGCTCATACAGAGCGCCGATAGCAGCCATTGAGAGAATGAGACACCCACGACCGCCAACAAGCCCTGCAGGGTGTGTTCCATCATTCGAATAAGCAGGTACATCAAATGAGAGGGTAGAAATATGAAGAAATGGAAGATGAGGATGAAAGTAGCGTATGTAGGCCCCGATATATCGTTGAATATCTTGTGTGCTTGGTAGATTTCGTGCCGCATCGCTCATTCCATTCGTGCGTTGAGGGAAGTGTGGTGATAAGGGTGAGCTTGTAGCTGGGAAAGAATATTTCCGACCGCCGAATTGGGTACACTGAGCCAAAGCTGCCAAGAGAGCCTGGCGAGTGGTTTCAGTAATAGTAGTCAAAGGTAACAAAGACTGGGTGTTTGTTCCGTTCATAGACATTGGAGTCTCTGGGCCCAGGTTCATTGGAGGGTGGAATGCTTGAGTCGAGATTCCTGTCATCATTAATGGACTCATCGAGCTCATTGATGGTGGGGGTGTCGAAAAGTATGGATCATTCGCATTTTTTGGTGGAAGACTATGAGGGGAAATAGGTCCTCCATTCATCATGTCGTGAAATCCAGAATTTCCCAGGTCTAATGTAAATGGATTGGGGGTCATTTGAGGTGGTGCCATCATAGACTGCTGCCACATGGAGGCTGAAGAAGCGGCTGGGTTATTCGAACCATCTAGCATAACCTCACTGATGCCACTTTGACTTGCAGTGCTAATGGCAGAGGGAGAAGACCCATCAATGGCATTTTCAGAAGTATCTTGAAACGACATTTGATGCTCGAAACCGTTCATCCAGTCAAAATTCTCCTCTAATGTTTGACTAGCGGACATATCCGGGAAAGCTTGGTGATATGGAGATGCGGAGTCGATTGCCATTGAATGAGGAGAGTCATTGTAATGCAGGGCATTCGGATTAATCGTGGAGCCAGGCCCAAAGAGCAGGCCTTCAAAGTCGAAATCGGGATTAAAACCTCCAATTACGGGTGCAGTCCTCAGTCCACCCCCGAACTCCATATTATTAAAACCGTGCGTATCCAGCTTCGGTAGACCATGGTTTACTCCTCGCTGGCCCATGGCTGCAGACATTCCGCCAAAATGATAATCGTTCTGCATTGGCAAGCCAGCAAGACTGGGATGACGACTATGCGTTTGATTGAGCCCACCTCTAGCAGCGGTAACATTGGTAGCAGTTATCAATTGCATATGGGCGCCGTCGATGTGGCTGATTGTATTCGCCCTGGGCCTCATCGTTGTCGCTCCATGTCCATTCGCAATTGAACCTTTCCGCACTCGACCGGGACCACCCGCAGTGCTGCTTGCTACGCTCTCCCGTCGATTCCGTGGCCTCGACGAGGGTGTTGTCGTCATATGCAGCTTCTGCTGGTGCCGTAATAAAAGGTCGCGGCGTGCAAAGCATCTTGCACACTCGGGGCATTCGAATGGTTTTTCCTTTGTGTGAGATCGCTCATGACGTTTGAGATGCTCCAATCGGGCAAAGGACCTTTGGCACGTCCCGCATACATGAGGTCTGGGTTTGTCGGTCTTGGGAGGAGGAAAGTTATTTGGAGCTTTGGAGCCTGCTGGAGCAACTAATTGTTCCGCTGTGTTAGAAGAGAGCTTGAAGGTATGACAAGCAAAAACAATTCCACATTCCACCCCTCCATCAATATAGTCGAGCTGGAGCGCTGTACGCGGGGAGAGGGCATACCATTTTCTCCATTGCTCATTCCACCGGACGTTGCATTACTAGATGACGTTGCGGCGGGCATGACGAGAGGTTGCGGTTGAAGAGCTGCTTCGCTCAGCATCGTCGTTGGAGGGGTTGAAGGACTGATGACGAGGAGCTTCCGAAGGCGAGGGGGAGCTCTGGCATGCTACAAATGTATCAGCACTGCACTCCTCTTCCCACTTGCTCACAAGAAATGGATATGAAGTCGTTGTAGGAGAGGTGCGAGAGCGGATGCAGAGGTTCACACTTACGGCTTTGACTGCCCAAAGAGCTTGTGTCTGTGTTCGTCGCTTTAACCGAAGCCTAGCAATTGAACCCAGCGGCGTTTCCCTGCACCTCCGGCCGTCTGTCAGTGATCGCTGCTTGCCCTTCCTCCTGGTCCGCCGTCAACTGTGCACAATCGCCGTTGGAAGGACACAAGAACGTGGCACGCCGGGCAAGACAACAGGACAACAAGAGCTCACGAGTTATGTCTGACCTATGGCGCCGTGGCAGCTGCGAAGTAGCTGCTCCAAAATAACCTTGGAAAGCCAGAGAGGGAGTACTCGAGTAGACTCGCAGAGCAGCAGCGGTTCAGAAGGAACTTGCACAAACCCCATAAGATACTATGGAGCGGCGAAACCAATCTCGAAGAGCACGCTGTGGATGACCAACTCGGAGGACTGGCATGCACTTCAACAAGGTTCGCGATTGGTCTAGGAGTCTTTCTGAGACGACTTGGAGTAGGGTTGTGGGGATTGAGGCAAGCGTTGTCTGATAGGGAATAGTCTCTAGCTCAAGTGCATCTGGAGCCCTGGAGGAGCCCTGGAGGAGCCCTGAGAGTTGCTGGTTCCACTATTCCAGCCTCCCTCCAGCGACTTCCAGCGAGCAAGTGCCCAAATCACCCCGTCCCGATATTATTGCTACTGCCTACACAACACGCTGCTCGGGCTCGGTGCTAGGCACCTCTTCTACCCTCGCTCCGCCGTTGCGCCGTTGCAACTTTTGGTGGATTTGCTATGGATCATGGTTTGATATCGCAGAGATGGCCAGCGACACGGGCAGGGTCTGGTGAGAGTCACTGGCCTGGAGAGAGCAACGGTCTCGGCATGCTGGACATGCTGGACAGTGGACTTTCGTTCTTGGGCGCCGAACGAGGTCCAATGCACGTACGACAGCGACCGCCCTCCTAATACGCGGACAGGGGACAAAGCAGGCCGGTCTGGGCAGGCGACGAGCACCCGAGAATAGAGCCAATTCTTGAGCTGGTTCCTGAATGGCCGAATGCTTCACTCGACGAGCGACTGCCGCTGCAATTCCATATTAATACCAGATAATCCGAACGACACTTATAAGAATAAAGTGGCAGGCTTAACACCGTCGGCACGATCGAAAATCTCTCAGGGCCCCAGCATATCACTCATCAAGCATCGGCATGGGGAGGCCTGCGCGAAGACATTTCGATATGCTGTTACACGACATGCTGGAAAGCGGGTCAGGTATGTTGCGACCGGGCACGGTGCGGTACGGAATGATGCTGGATAGTCCCAAGACCCAGATGCTCCAATATTCCAATACCATACAAGAAACGCCCTGAGCTAGTAGAAGCCCCAAGGAAGAAGTCATTGTGGAGCTCTGCGAGCTCAATGGCCACGCATCAGCGGAAAAGCCGCTTCTACGGTGCCTTCTCGACTGAAGGCGGCGGTTGACTTCTGCTTCTTGTACCCACCTGCAGCAATTTGCTGGGCCTTTCCGAGGAACCGATGGGATGCACTTCATCTACTGTAAAGTGCAGAGCGTAGGTAACGTGGTGTACACACTCTAGTCTCTCCGTACCTGACCACGCTGGGCGAGGTGCCTCTGGCTCAGTGACTCTCGTTTTGTGGGCGCCTCTGGAGACTGCGGCTGCCAGCTGGACGAGTGAGTTTCGACGTCTGCTGCCCCAGGTTTTGCAACTCACTCCACATCATTTCCCCCGCGCCCTCGAGGTCAACATGCGGCCCATGCGGGTGATACGGCGATAAGATAGGAGGTGTCAGTCTGTCAGACTCGTCTCAGTTCCGTACCTGAATTTATGACGGCGGCGAGCTGTGAAATACTGCTCGGTACAAACAGCTATGTGCTCGGCCTGGCTGCTTGCGCCTGCAGCACAGTTGTGGAAGCCCTGGAGGCCCTGGAGGGTGGATGGCGAGGAAGACTTCATCCTGTCGGCGCCCCTTTCTAGTTCTTACCATCCCGAGTCCGTTAGAGGAGTCTTCTGCTCAGGTGACAAAAGGTAGTGGAGCATTGAGGCGTCGACAAGGTCGAGCACAGGGGGGGCATGCGATGGCATATCGAGTTGCAGCCAATCTTCAAAGTCCTCTCCCTGGCATCCTGCGCAGCCATCCGTTCCCATACGAACACTCAACCGCTATGCGCATCAACCGGCGGCCAAAATCTGCATAGCCATGCAAAAGACGTTTAGATGCAGCATTGCAGATGCACGCCTTTCCCTGTGTGTCGAGAGGCCGTTCCTTGGCAGCAAATCACGTTGAGCATGCTCAAATGATAGCCCTGGCGGAAACCCCTGTCTTCCCCAGCTTTTTCAAGCCACTCCGTCCAAGTCAAAGGCAGGTGCTATGACTGCTGCGTCCGTAGCTGATCAAACATTCGTTTTTGAAGCTTAACAGTTGTTATAATTATCCGCTCGTTTGCATAATTATCACTCACTGCCGCCGCAGCCTCCAGCACGAGGTGGTCTGGCTTGTTCAATCCTGTGGCATCGCGATCGGAGTCTGACAATCTGGGGATAAGGCAACGGCGCGCAGATCGAGGGACAGAATGCCGAACTCTCCAAGGATCAAACCGTGATCAAACCACCTTCAAAAACTACCTAGGAGACTAAAACGGCTCCACATACGTCGAAGGACGACTACTCTGTACTGTCCCACCACTACTCGTACTGCATCTTGGTTCTTGACATGAAAAACAATGATCCGCCTCCACCCCTCCTGTTTTGAACACCAGTAACCTGGTAGCCTGGCTCCTGAAATAATCAAACGCTTGCTTCTGTAGAACCAGAACAATATACTGACAACCCTCGAATTTCCGATCGAAAACATGCCAGCCAGATCTTCCGAACCCTGCGCTTCTTTGCCGTTTGCATGACCTCGCAGACTCGTACAGAATAATCAACTCTGGCTGTGGCCGAAACCGAGATTCATCCGCTTCCACATTTTTCCATTCCCCGTACATTGATGAAGCAATCTTCAGCCTGCTTACTGTTTCGCTGGAGACGACTCTACTGTCCTGCTGTACTGTTTGGCGGGTATCAAAGCTTTACCTAGGTAGCGGGCAAACGATCCAATCTGGACCCTCTGGTACAGTGGCAGCACACCAATGCACCGTTAGTCCACAAATCCCTAATTGGCTGATCATTCGCTGTCCTAATTTGCATTACTGAGTGGAGGCGTCGAGACATGAGGGTTGGCAATCCACGGCCTCTCGGCCCCTTTCTAGTAGCGACCGAGTCACCCCCCAAGAGATCAGAGTGCCGAACAAGCTTGAGCCAGCGAGCCACATTACTCGTCATCAGCAAGCAGTAACGGACAGATGACTCGACAAACGCAGACGGCAGTTGTTTCAGCAGCCACTTTGCTCGGAATCTGCTTCATCTGCTTCATCTCTTCGAAGTTCGCAAAATGCCCTAAACAGAGTGCTTCAAGATCTAAAGCCACAATTGGCTCGGTGGGCTCCGAGATGTCCAAACGCCAAGAGTCTATTTCTGGGGTGCGTGATTGAAAGACCCTTAAACGCTGTTTTAGAACCTCATTAAACGTGCTGCTTGGAAGTTTGGTGTGAACTTTCCTGCCTGCTAAGCCTCTATTTCACCGCCCCAATTGCGGCGCGACATAAACCAGCTCAAGGCCAACGGAAGAAATCTCCGGGTCCGATCAAGAGTAGTTCGACGTCAAATTCGTCCCTTCGTCAGCCAAAAATCTCAATTCATCGCTCACAAGAAGAATTCTTCTGCATCGAAGTAATGATCTAAATTCTATAAGATTTTCTTGAGACTCTTCTGGGCGATCACTACGAGTTTTTTTCAGCCACGTTGTAATCCGATTTCTCCAGCTCTCGTGGATCCCGCAGGACGAGACACTAAACCCCAGGAATAACCGTCTCACGTTCACGTTTCCGTTCGGCTCGGCTACATACAAGGGGCTCAGTGGCCAATGCCCAGAAACCACAACTCCACAGACGACGTCCGCTTCCAAAAACACGAACATGGTATACGATCTACACACTCTGCTGCAGGTTTACGAAATGGCGCAGCTTATTTTTTTCATGGTGGGTTAGGTGACCATGGTTGTTGAAAATGCATACCCTTCGCCACTGCTGCCTCGTCATCCCGTCTCAAGATGATTCGACGTTTCTTTTTTCTTCTTTTCTTTTTCCATGCAGTTTGTGAGCCCTTGCATGGACGTTCCAACTCTATGCACGTAGCACGTTGCTTTCGTCTGACCGGATGCAGAAGGTCGCAGGGCTGTATGTCATCTCGAATAGCTATTGGGATTCGGATTCCGGAGCTGCTGCTGATCTAATTCTATTCGTGGAAAATCGCCTGGTTTAGAGGTATGACAGATTTGATTATGTTTGCAAAGTTGCAACCTTTTCATATCAATTTTTGATAGATGAGTGGCAAGTGGCAAGATGTCCTTAGGAGATGATTTTCACTTCCTTAATTACTACACCATCAAATACCTCAACATAACAAAATACTATAAGATCATGTTGGGACTTGCCTTCTCGTTTTCTCACTCTCCGGTCTGTTGAGTGTCGAATTAGGAAAGGATTTTAGTATGCATTAAGCTTAATAATTGCTTTGAAATACTTTTAGAATATTAAATTTCCGTTTCCCTGCGCCTCTATTAGACCAACTGGTGGTTTCTGGAAGTTCTTTCGCGGGTGCAAAAAGGTAGCTGAAGTGAGATATTCGTAAACTGAGACTTTTTTTAGAAAGTCCTAGATCTCTTAGTATAGCAGCGTGTCTTTGGAATACACATAGAAATAACAATTCTGGTGACTTTCCAAGTATCTCCAAATCTGTGGATAACTTGCAAGCTTGATTTCTAAATATCCCTGAATCTGTGGATAACTCATGAGCCTAAGCCTTTACAAGATGCTACGCAACGTGCCAACCTTTTTTTACACCCACGAGGTTCTTCGCTTTGCCACTTGTTAGTCATAAGAAAACCAGCTTGGAGCTCAATGACTCGCAAGCTAATACAAGGTTCTCAAAAGCTTAAATCGAATACTACTGCTTGGTAATCGATTCTCAAGAGAGCTCCGATTGTGCCCGAAGAAAGTATGATCAAGATGCCTGGAATTTCTCCGAGATCTTTTTCTATGTTTATATATTTTCTTGCGAAGAAAGACTAATGTCAATATGAATCGAGGTTCGAAATAGCAGTCACTGGCTTGAAAATTCAAGCTTAAGGGTTGTGTCTAAATATACTTTAGGCTCCTTTTCTTCAACAATAATTTCTTAGATATCATCAATATAGGGTTGGTGAAGCGATCGTAATCGCCAAGAGATTAGGAAATATTAAACTTCGATTTTTGAAAATCTTGTCCCTCCGAGTTGTTGTGTTTTGGGGCCTTGATAATCAATGTAAACTACATCGTTTAAATTTAATTCTCGATGGACGGTCCTCGAGAAGTAGGCACAAATAGGACTCTTAGTGCTGTTGACCGTCTTACTTAGATATTGGATTCCGGTCAAGTGACTGTTTATGTGACGAATTTTTAATTCCCTCTGACGGCCTGTCAACTCTCTCTCCATGGTCTCCTATCTATGGAGTGCCATTAGTACATTACAGCTATCTGATCTCGTCGAACCATATCTTCTACAGCTTCTCCTTTGCGGTATCACTTCCAAGCAACAAACTTCTCTACCTTTCTGCTGGATAGTGCATGCCGTTACGCCTCACAGTCACAGATGAATTCCCCATGTCAAAAATCCACTTGGCTATTCTCAAATTTTGTTTTATTCCTTAGAGAAGTTAACTTCTACGTGTTACGTTGAAAAGGTGGTAACTTCTCTTCGATAGGGAATATGTCTATTTTCCTGATTCTCCCAATCCGAAATTTACGAATCCACGCAATTCCATAGCAAGAATAGATATAAACTCCAGGCCCGAACGGATGTCTCAATCAACCTATCTCAAAGTGAATATATAAAGTCTGCGAGTGGGGAGGCCTAATTGTTTAGAGTTCAGTAAAGATATCGCTGATGCTTCGTGAAGAAACTAGCTCGGTCAAGAAAACACCTTGCAAATTCTAGAACGACTCCACGACAAGCATTATTACGGGGCCGACTATCTCAGGATACCTCAGGGGGGTTGCCGCTTCGGGAGTGACATACCCAAGACCATGCAGGTCCGCTGGGGATGTGCAAAATGTTCAGAAAGATGCGACCTTAAAAAAAAGTCCTTAGGTCCCTCCGACGCTCATGACCTAAGACTTAACTTAACGGAGCTTCCCCAAGCCATCTCGATTGCTAAGAAGAACGAGAGTGTTGACTCGTTGATGGCCTTGATTGCCAGGGACCGAGGCCAAGACCGAGGAACTATCTTGGCGTCACATCGATGTGGTGTTCGATTTCTGCCAAGAGAAAGGGCACGCTATAGCTGCGCATTCGTCGGACAATCAAAAGAGAACTAGATGTCGTGCTGGAAATCGGCTTTGTGATTGTGATCCTCATTGTTTAAACAATGAGGGTTAAAAACTTTATTCTTCGGTGGTTTGGAAAGAGCCGAGGGACGAGAAAACCCCAGAACCCAAACTCCGCATATATCGAATCGACTTAAAGAAGGACAGCAATAGCTCCTGGATCACTCTTGTGGAAGAAGTTACTCTTCAGGATCAGGAGACGTTTGCATGGAGGAGTGGGTACCGGAGAATAAAGCGCTAGAAAAGTGGCAATGAAACGACTCAGTGATCATGTTCCAGCCCATAATCACAATGGAATCCTATTTGAATACCTCGAAGAGTTTTTCATTACACTATTCTCTGGGATTTATTTCATTTATATCACACTTCTCTCGAATAACTGAGCACACGATCTTGTTCCTTCGCTACAATTAACATTTTTTCTTATGTTCTCACATGAATACCTGACTTTGATGAGGTGATGGAGAAATTACTGTTGCTTGCCTGAACGGTATTTCGAGGTTTTTTCTCGTAAGAAGCCCTGCTTTGCTTTTGATGGTTGCTTTGAGGGTATGGACGATAACTTTCTGGTGTATCAAAGAATGGCCAAAAGGCTTATTTTATCGGGAACTTTGCTTCTGATGGTTGCTATGAGAATACGGATTGAAACCCATCCCCTAGTGAATATATGATGGCTTGATCAACAGTTAGCAGCGTATTTGTCGACTGTAACCACAAATCACATTGTAATGTCAAGCACAAACGTGAGTTTTCATAGAGGTATTCACACAAGCACAGATATGTGCAACAGGAGAGGTATTTATGATCTATAATAGATAGTTTTTCACGGGTTCCCAGTCTAAAAATAAATATAGAATGTGATTGTGTGGAGACAATTTTGGAAAGGGGGTAAACAAGCGAAATGTCGTCGTGGAGGGAAGTGAATCATGAGCGGCAGCGATGTGAGAATTGAATGTTTTATTGCATGTCGCAAAACACCATATATTTTAGCGTATCTTGGCCATATCTGCAAATGGGTAGGGTTGGTTTTTTTTTTATAGTGGCTGTGAATGTTCGCTCAGAGTTAAGCGAATGTCGCTTTCTCCTAATTCCCTTTCTTCAGATGAAATCTGAGAGGCTTTGTTGCATATCGCAGTGTGCAATATATGCTAGCGTATCTCACCTGTTGGATCCGGTATAGGTATTACTAGTGGCTGGGCTAGGAGTAGTCGAAGGCCCTTCGTCGCGTCAGAAGGTAGAGGGAATAGGGGTAAGTGGGTTGCTTGGGATGAAATTTCAAAGTTTTGTTGCATATCGCATCAAATTTTGTATGCTAGTGCGTATAGATTATTAATATGCATTCATATATGAGTAGATATGCTAGAGGTGGGGTAGCGAAAGGGTTTCTAGGAGGTGGAGTGAATCCAGTTATCGAGGTTTTCTCTATCTCTATTAACTCGGATGAAATTTGAGAGTTTTGCTGCACTTCGCACTGCATTATATATGCTAGCGTCAAATTAGTGCAGCGAAAGCCTGTTTAAGTTTCTAGCCAAGACTCATAGCCGATTCTGTTCGTTTGTCGAAACACTACTTTCATTCGCGCTGACAAAGCTCCATCGAATGATATTTCTTGGCTTTGTTGCACTTCGCAGCGAGGATCGATTATGATTTAAGGTTTGGCGCTAGCTTAGAGAGCCAATAGAATTTCCGGATCTTATATCCTAGCTTCTTTCGAGATTAGGTTACGCCCGCTCTTCGCTTTGTAGTCCCGCTCTCCTTGCTTGGGCTTGCTTTAAAGGGAGTTGTTTCTCCTGATCGCTGCACTTCATTCATTGCGTATAGGTTTCAAATTTCATAACAACCTTCCAAATCTCAAGTTATAGCCTTCAACTCTGATTTGAACATTCTCCAACCTACCTAGGTATCTTATCTACCATCGGGGAAATACCACGATAACGCTTCAAAGGATTAACGCCTTATGAACTACTAATAAACTCCAAGTCAGGCTCCATAAAACCATATGAACCCATTATCTACTTTCCCAAATAACTGTCATGTTTGGATTCGTGACTATTTTATTCTTTTGAAGTGTTTGACCCAGTCTAGTTAGAATGTTGGTAAGACTAGGAAATATAACGAACGGCTTTTTCAACGGTGCAACGAGTAGGGTTTCCGTTCTCAAGGCGCGGAAGATGGGAAAAGACTGCAGCATTTTTTACAATTCTTCCTTGCCACGTTTCTATTTCAGACTTATGTTTTTGAGTAAAGCGCGATGTTGATGCTGTTGGCTCGGCTAAACTAGGGGCTACCAGACGAATGCGATCACGTGGATAGCGAGGCAGCGAAGAGTAGTGATCATCTTAATCGACTGACAATCGTGTGTTTTGAGTTCTATGGCCCTTGAAACCGAAGTGTGTATAGGTTGTCGTAAGATACAGTGAATATTCCAATGCCACGTGCACTCTACAGGAGCCTAGCTGGTGAGGCGAAAATCTAGAGAAATCGCAAAGCCGCTTCATGGAAATGGAAAACAGATTTGTAAAGGTATTATTATTATGTTCATTTACTCTACAATGGATATATGCATGCCCTGAGGCTAGAGTACTATGTTACTTACAACTCTAGAAACATCTAGAGAAACATCTCAAACGCCATCTCCAAATGCGTACAGTCCATTTACAAATATCATCATCATGCATGGCCACCATTGGCCGGGCTAAAAGGGTGGGTGGCATCGTACTTGTCGAGCTCACTACCATCCCCAGAATAGCCAATTCTATCTCGATTATCATCGATGATCCGAGCGTACTCGATTAGTAGGCGGAACATGTAAATCTTGTAAATGTTAGTGGGAGATCATGATTAAGGCTCGAAGAACTCACCTCAGTGTCCTCGCTCCGTAACACTTTCTTTGCCCATTCTCTGCCTTGTCGCGCCAGTTTGCGGCCCTCGAAATCGTGCCTGGGTACGTAAGGTTGGTTCTTCGCTCCCTGCTTGCCGATCCCAATGAAGTAAGTAAGAATGCTATATATCTCGTCGTAACGATTATCCAGAGGAACAAAATGTCTCCAAGCAAAGAGCCTCGAGTCATGCCACTCTCTGAATATCGTGCTTTTGATGCCTAGACTCTTGCTTTCCAAGAATGCATGCCATCTCCCCGAGAAAGAATGTCCGTCAACATCGACGACAAACTTTGATTCAAATTGTTGGCTCAAAGTCGTCATGTTCTTGTACGTCCAAACTCCGTCGTAGAAGTTGCAATTAGGTACGCAGGCAAAAGCCTCAGTGAACCCTACGTCGGTGTGGTTAAGGGCAAATTGGCCTGGAATGAAGTGCTCAAAGCCTTGGTAAGTTCCCTGCTTGGCAGGATCTTCGCTCAAAATTTGAACTTCCTTGTTCGCCATGACGGTTCCATTGGAAATCAGCACGAGCCTTTGGCGATGCATGTTTTTCCAATTATCGGCAGTGTTGGTTCCACCAGAGGTAACACCCCTCCAAATCATGGTATCGTGCTTATCAGGCCAGTCATAATCATAAGTCGGATCATACGCATATCGATCGTCGTTGTTGTAATACATATTGGCTGGAAACAGGATATCGCTGTTGACATTGACTTTACATTCCCCAAAGACGGGTAGCAGTCGTTTGCTAGCGACTATTGTACTCGGGGCAAACAAGAAGCCATGTTTACCTTGTACCTCGGGGCCAATGGTGCACAAATCAGAGGAGAGATTGAAATTTGTTACGAATCCTCCCTGGGGTTCTTTGTACAATGCCTCAGCTGAACCCGTTTTCGACGCAGCATTTCTTGCATGGGAGTCTGGCGGGCAAGCTTCCTTTGCGATCAGCATATATTGCTCGCCAGGTTTCGAATACCATTCAGGGTTTGTGATTACTGGCGCTGTGTCGTTTTCATTCAGGAAACCTGTCATGTTCTGTGTCCATTCTGCAGCAGCATCAGGGTAGACCCTCCTGGTTTCTTGCTCTGCAGTAAGTAATTTTTGCATGTCATCCCAGGGTACCACGACTCGAGGCTGGTCCAGACGATTCATTGCAATATCCATATCAGGCAAAAACTCAACAAACTTCTCAACCATCGTAGCCATAGTCTCGACTCTCCAATTCTGATTCGTCAACTTCCAGATCTTTTTGTCACGAATGTGAAGGCCTGAGATTCCACGGGGTTCATTTTCGCTCATATGTGCAGCCAGAGATCTAATTTCAGCTGGAACCATGCCCCAAAACGGTCGCAAATCATCCATGATTTGGCTGAAGTCGTCGATGTTGTGTACATTCCTATCCTTTGCGAATTTGTACCAGTCCCTAAATCCAGGCGGTGGATGTCGTCCATATCTTCTTCTGTATTTTACGACGGTTTCTCTAAAGGTCAGAGATCTCGACTCCTCATAGGCATTGAAGGCCGCGTCGGCATCTTTCATGAGACTCGCGATAGGGTGCGCATCGTTGACCGCGGCATGCTCTTCAAAGTTGCCATTATCATGATGCCATGAATCTAACTTCGGAAGCTATGTAGGAGGTCAGTACCATGTGCAAAGGGCATCGGCGTTGACTTGCATTTGGGTCTGGGGGAGCAGTTGCGCCGCTTTTCTGCTTGCCAGGAATCGGGATAGGGATATTCTTTATCTTAGATCCTACATCAACCCCACCAATTAAGGCAATATTGATGATGAATACACCAGCAGCGATCGCAGCTAAAAGGAAGAAGAACTGCCGCTTTCCACGATCAAAGGTTGGCATTTCGGTGCAGCATCCAGGTGAAGCTCACGAGAGCGCGCAGGGATCAATCAGATAAGCCCTCGGGCGGTGGTTTTGGAACATGGGACGACAAGAGGCATTATTGAAACATGGCGCCCAAGAGTCAAATCGCAGTCGATGAAGGTCTTGAATATGTCATGGAGGCGAGATGAAGAGGGGGATGCGGTCGTAAGGTATGTACTCAGGACTCGTAATTCGAGCTCAACAGGGGCTGCCCGAGTGGGCATGTTCCTTTTTAAAAACGGCTTGCCAGTTGTCAAGCGACTTTTACGCCTCCTCTCTTATCCTATTCTCAGCCCCCTGTCTGATCTTGCTGCTTTACACCACCACCCGCACACGCGCGTTTGCGTGAAAGCAGCACTATCCAAAATTCCAGCTCATACGAATTAATTGTCACCGACCACCAGCAGCAGACGGACGAGATCAACATTCGACAATGCCTCCTCAATTACCAGCTCTGACGGCGTACTGCCGGACGGTTCCCGCGACTTCAAGCCCTTTAGTAGTTTTCCTGGCGCCTTTTCTGCAGACTCGCAATGCTTCAATTCTAGCAACCCTTTCAGACAATCCAGGAGCCTACAACAAGCGCATTCGCCGAGGTCGAGGGCCGTCGTCAGGGAAAGGCAAAACATCCGGGCGTGGTCATAAAGGACAGAAGCAACATGGAAGTGTACCAGCTCGATTTCAAGGTGGTCAGACACCGCAAGATATTGTTCACGGAACTCGGGGCTTTGAGAATCTGTATGGCACCTTTTGCTCTGTGCAATGGGCATAAATAGAACGACAGTTTGCTGATGTACTGCGTAGATTTTCTGTCGAAATGTCTCCCGTCAACTTGAATCGAATACAGTCTTGGATAGACCAGGGGCGGCTGGACCCAACCAAGCCAATCACTGTCAAAGAATTGGCTGAATCGAGATGTCTCCATGGAGTCAAAGATGGAGTGAAGCTTTTGGCAAGAGGAAAGGAGGAATTGAAAACACCCATCAACATCCTCGTATCGCGAGCATCTACTGCAGCAATCGAAGCAATCGAAGCAGCTGGAGGCAAGGTTACCACGAGATATTACACAAAACAATCAATCAAGAGGCTTCTAAAGGGCGAATCCGAATCCAGCTTTACCCCTCTGTCTTCCACCCCCTCCGCATCAGAAAGCGCTATATTGTCCGCTACTGCATCCACTGCTTCGCCATTTTCATATCGTTTACCTGATCCAACGAGCCGTAAGGACTTGGAATATTACCGGGATCCAGCACACAGAGGCTATTTAAGCCATTTGCTCCAGGAGGGTCAAGGTCCTAGTTTGTTCTTCAAGACGCCGGGAACTGGGATTCGGCGAAAATCTAAGAAACCTGGTGTTGCACTAGCCGCAAAAGAAAACAGGTTGTGGTGATATGTATACTGCCTTCTCGATGGTAATAACTTGTGTACATTATTTCTGTACAAAATTATTGAAGATACGGTCTCTCGACTAGGAGGTGTCGGGGAATCTGCATTTGAATTATTTCTTCATTGCCAACTTGGCCTGTGATGTGATAAAAATTGGTACAAGCGTCAGAGATTCATGGCGTTCCTCGTTAATTGGCTGAGAAAGGGCTCTGGGCATTCTTCCCTCCTATTGCCGGTTGAAATTTATTTTCAGGTTCTCAATATCCCATCCGTTTCTGTTTTCTGCAAACACGGGGTGCAGATCAAACCTCTCTTTTTGCTGATGGTGTCATTTTGTGTTGTTCATGTGCATATTGTAGGACTTTGATGATGCAAAATCTCATGTACCCAAGGGAATAGTTTCAGTCTGCGAGTTTAAATTGGCGGTGTGCGGAAAGATAAAATTAAACTAAGTCTCAAGAATTAAACAAAAGCTCCTACCTAGTACAGCACTATTGACAAATTTGGCATGGTACATGAAGCATACAGTTATGTAACGAGTTAAAGGGCCCAAATGCCAAGATTCATAAGCTACGTCTGCAAGAAAATAACGTTCTTCAGACCACTGTTTAATTGATTTAAAAGTCTTGGGGTGTTTTTGAATGACTGACAGATGTTGATTTCAGACAAAAGACGACAGCAGTATGATTGCGTTGTCATATGCATCGGGAAAAAGCAACGCTCGAGCCAAGAAGCAAGAGCGATTTGCAGGGGTACAGCAACTGGGATGGCTTCCAGCGGTTCTAAGCGCGAGGGAGCTACATTTCTGTTATAACTTGATACTCAAGCTCAGTGTCGCAACACTGTTTGTTGGTGCATCATTTGCGAATGCTCACGCACGATTCCCCCCTCTGCCGATAACCTTTGCACGTTGGAGCAATGTCACTCTTCGGGTCATCGCCAGATGAGCCGGCCCCGATCGAATCAACCTCGAGGTCGCGGGGGTCTTTATTTGATGACGAGCCAAGTTCGGCTTCAGCATCAAAGTCCTCGCTTTTCGCAGACGACGATGCTACAGGAGCATGGGGTATGCCTACGCCAAAAAAGGCGGTCAAGGGAGAGTTGATCAAGAGCTTGCTGGAAGGCTCAGATATCCCGGATAGCTACATTGACGCTTTCGATTCTGTCTTGAAAGCTGATGGCATCGGGGGGAAAATAAATGCTGATGGAATCGCAAAGGTTCTGTCCGCCAGCAAGCTTGATACTGATGCCCAGAGCCGTATCATGACCTTGATCAGTACCAGCGGGAAGCCTACGAACTTAAGCAGAGACGAATTTAATGTTTTGCTAGCCCTGATTGGATTGGCACAAGAGCAGGAGGATATCACACTCGATGGTGTTGATGAGCGCCGACGTAGTGAGTGCTTTTTCTGATTAAGATTCGCTTGATTTAGCTGATATTTGTTGTATCTAGATTTGCCAGAGCCCAAGCTTCAAGGCCTGTCCAACCCACCGATAACATTTCCTGATGCATCGGAACTTGCTGCGAAACCTCCTCAACGTGTAGCAATACCATCTGCAGCGCCTGCATCCTTCGAACCCGCGAAACCACGAACAATGCGAAAAAGCTCTATTGAATTTCCAGAGGCGGATCCTTGGGGAAGCCCGGCTCTACATCGAGGTCACAATCACGATGCAAGCCCTCCGAAGCCTAATGGTGGTGCAATTCCCGCCAGCAACGAGCCTCATGAGCCTGTAAGGACTACGAGCGATATCACAACGGCCTCAGCTCAGCCAACCAGTCGTACTTCTGGTCAGCCTCCTGCCGAAATTCCCTCGACTCCTGGTGCTGGAGGGTGGGGTGCATACGACGGTCCTGCTGAAGCACCTTTCAACAGCCCGGGAGATTCATCAATTGGAGGGAGTTTTGGTGGCCCTAGTGGAGGCGGTGATCGTCCTACACAGAACGCTCCTAGCCGGTCTTTTGGCGGAGGTCGTGTAACAGGTGCGGGCATCGAGGAGAACATAATTATCACTCTATTACCGGAGAAGGAAGGCATTTTTATGTTCCAACATCACAATTACCAAGTTGCAAGTCCTCGCAGAGGGAGCAAGGTCGTAAGGAGATACAGTGATTTTGTGTGGCTACTGGATTGTTTACACAAGCGGTATCCATTTCGACAATTGCCACTTCTTCCACCGAAGAGAGTTGGAGGTACGTGGAATCGCTCCTTACGCCAAAGAGTCTTACCCCAGTTTGCAGCTTGAATGTTTTTCTGTGTTGCCTCCAAATGTTGGACTTTTTGACTGTCATAACTCAACTTACACAAATACCTCTATTTCTACTCGTAAGCCAGTACTAATAATACGCAGTGAATGGAAATCATCTTGCTGCTGATAATACTTTCATCGAAAAACGACGGAGGGGCTTGGCCCGATTTGCAAATGCGCTCGTTCGCCACCCCGTCTTAAGCCAGGAACAGGTGCGTTCAATGACCAAAAATGAATTTTGATTGTTTGCGGCTAACCATGATTTCTTAGCTGGTCATCATGTTCTTAACTGTTCCAACAGTAAGTTTAAATAATCTCTTTCTTAGGGTGTTGTGTGGCTAAAGCTGTAGCTAATTAGCATCAGGAGCTTGCTGTATGGCGGAAACAAGCCACTATCTCAGTTCAAGAAGAGTTCGCCGGAAAGTCGCTTCCACCTGGACTGGAAGATTCTTTGCCACCAACTCTCAATGAATTATTTGACACGACTCGGACCGGCGTTCGTCGATCGGCGGATATTTATATAAACCTTTGCAATCTTGTTGATAGGCTTGCGAAACGCAATGAAGGGCTAGCTGCGGACAAACTGCGCCTTTCCATTTCCCTTCAATCTTTGACCGATGTATCTCAGGACACTTATGCGACCGACACCAATGATGTCCCTCTTCTCAATGAAGGTCTTCAATCAATGGCAAAGCATCTTTCCAATAGCCAAAGTCTGCTGGAAGACGAGGCCAGAGCTTGGGACCAGGGCGTTTTAGAAGATTTGAAGAGGTAAGTGGCATGAACACTTTCTACTCTGATTAAGCTGAATTTGATTGTTCAATGCTGACAATCCCGTCAACTTAGGCAACGAGATACACTTGTTAGCATGAGGGATATGTTTGATCGCCGAGATCGCTATGACAAGGACAACATTCCTTATTTGGAGAGAAGAATCCAAAATAACGAGAACAAACTCGTTGCAATCCGAGCGAAACCTGATGAGCTTGTCAAGCCAGGAGAGGTTGAGAAAGTCACCGAGGCTATCATCAAAGTGGGTTAAATGCGGGTTATTCTGGAGTATTGCGCTGACATATTACAGGACAAGCAATCAATCGTTGCTCAGCATGCTCGTGGCGTGTTTGCGAAAGAGTGCATACGAGACGAGCTCATATATTTCCAGGCATCGCAATATCATGTTAGCAGGTTGCATCAAGATTGGGCACAGGAGAGGGTGAAATATTCCGAGTTGCAAGCTGATAATTGGAAACAGCTACAGGAAGAGCTCGAGAGTATGCCGTTAGGAGACTGAACTCATACTTTGGGCGCCCGGGGTTTGGTGTTTCGTTTTCAATCTTAGCCTGTTGAACAAATTTGGTAAATGGTAGCATTAATTTCAGGAGCAGACAGTCTCTTGGGATGTGAGATAGCGTTTGTAAAGTATAAGTACAGATATGAATTGGAAGAGTGGAGGGATTGGGGAAGAGTCATGGTCAAGAAATTACTATTCTGTATGAGGAGTCAGAAAGAGAATATACGCTTGTTTATGACATGGTATCTTCAAGCCTCTCACCTAAGACTTCTGTGCCCCTATCGGTGACCCACCCTCACGTGCCTCAATCTCGCTTATGATAGCTGTTATCAGTGTATCAAAATCCGTTACAGCGGAGCCCCTCCTTCGTCGCGACCCTCCCGCATCTCTTCTCTCGAATCCTAATTTGTCGTCCACAAAGGGTGGTGGCTACGTGAGAATCGCCATCATGCCTCCTATGACTTCGACTCAGCGATCTCTGGTGAGCCAGTTCATGTCCATCACTGGTGTTCCAGAGAAGACTGCGCAAAAGGTGAGTTTCCCAGCTGCCTGAAGTTGGAGAGGTGGAAAGTGCGACCAAGCTGACAACCCTCATCGCAGCTTCTCAAGGCCTCTGGCTGGAAAATTGACCAGGCTTCCGATAGGTAAGATCTACTCTCTTTTTTTTGTTCTCTCGGCGACGTCTGCACTGGACCACCAACGCTTTACCGTTGACTCGGACATTCGAGGCGATACATCATGGCATATGTACTACTGCGCGATATGTCGACAATCCGCCAGTCGAGCCAAAACACTGAGTTTCAGCCTATGATTATAATGGGATATGGTTATGGTTACGATCGTGTCAGGGATGACACTGGAGCTGAGGAATTGCTATGGTGCTTCGGGAGCTTTAAACCCCGAAAGACATCGATTTCCTCACTATCTGAGAACGCGACTTACTTCCACCCGGGTTACTAGCCGCGATCCCCGGGCAATCCGATATTTTGATACGAGGTTTCTCTTGATGACTTTGGTATATCGGTGTCTGCAGCTCGGATGGCCTTTCTGTGTTTGGAAGTAGATCTAAGGGTCAAGCTCGCTCCTCATATGGGCCGTCCTGCGTCTTCTGGACGTTGGGAAATTCACTTTGAAGCTTCCACTTTAATTGGTGGAGGGTCTTTCGCTCGGAGGGCAATCACGACCTCATATAAACTCCTTCGCCACGAGTCGAAAATTACAAACTCCGGTCAACAAACCATGAGCATTTTTCCTGCAACGCACATACCCAAATCAAGATACCGGCTTCTTGGAAAGATATTTGACGCAGATCGAGTTGCTAGACCCCATCTCCACTTTACATTTTTGCCTACACACTTTGGCACTCCAAACCAAGACCTTTCACAGGCCACTTCAATCAAGATAGAAGACTTGTGCCTTTTAAACTAAGCTGAGGTTCATCGCTCTGGATTTCAAGAACATCAATTTCCGCAAACCGCAGCATCTCTTGGATATTGTTCCTTAGCCAGGCAAGCCATAAATCCCTCAAACGATTTCATCATTTCGAACAGCCTACAAAAGTCACAATGAATCCAAACCGGAAAATACCAGCGTCCTTTGAGCCGAGAATAGCCAATCTCTTGAATCCGACCACCAACCAGTCAAATGTCGCCCTATATCCCTTGGGAAACCCGAGATACATAGGTTATCCATACGGAAGTAGTGCTAATTTTCCGTATAACAGCTACTTTGCATCCAGTGGAACGGCGCCGATCGAAAAGGGCAAGGATGCATTAGAGAAGCTTTTTGAAAGCTATCGAGGTAAACTTTATTATTCGAAGCCTCATCTACATGGTTTTGACGTTCTTGCAGAGAAGAGTGATGAACCAAACACCTTGAGTGTTAACGGTACTATGAAATATCTTCAGGATGTTGGAGCAAGTCTCGAAAATGCCAGCATGTTCGTTCCTTTGGAGATTATCCAGGCGCCGTCGCTTGGTGAGGTTTCTAAAGAGGCATTCGTCGAAGGATGGAAAAACTTGGGGTTTGTTCACCACACTATGAGTTGACAATCACGCACTAATGAGGCCTAGTGCGGACACACTTTCCAAGCAAAGAGCGCTTGTGTTAAAACAAATTAATGAACTCAGTACCGATATGGCTTTATTCAAGAAAGTCTATAGACACGTATTTGTTTGCGCACGAGAGAAAGGACAAAAGGCTCTACCACTTGACAACGCTATTACATACTGGGAGATACTTTTTGCTGCTCCTGGTAAGCCATGGGTCACCGCGTCAACGAACTGGATTGCTTTGTGGATCGAGTTTTTGAATGCCAAATGGACGAAGAGCGTCAACAAGGATATGTGGAACCAAACATTCGAGTTCTTCCAAAAGTCTATGCAGGATGAAAGCTTGAGCTTCTGGAGCGAGGATGGGGCATGGCCTGGGGTTATAGACGAGTTTGTTGCCTATGCTAAGGAGAAGAAGGGAGGCGCAGAGCGAATGGAGACTGACTAAGCGTTGATAAATTATGAACAGCGTGATTGAGCTTTCATTGGATTGCTCGAGCGAGCATTGCAAACGGCGTAAATGGCAGGACCCGGGGGAGTTAGATCCTAACTGGGCATGGATAAATCAAAAACGAAGTGTCATGACACAGAATGTTCGGTTTGGTCTTCTTGGTTTTTTTGTGAGCTGATGTGATTCCTTCGTACATGTCCCTATTCGCCATGCAATGCCCTTAATCGTACAACTCGGCACCTTCATCATATATCCTCCCTCTTGTCCCATTCAATGCTCCCCGATATCTTGCTCAAACTCTCCAAGGTCCCATCCCCTAGTTTTACAGAACTGAACTTGATCATTCTCGGATCCAATCCCAACGTTGTCCTCACATTGTCCTGTATCTTGCTCGAAGCATCGTATCGCATGATGAAGTAGTGACCGTCGGTATATTGGGCCTGATGTTTCCGCGTCCGCTTCGGCAAGGAAAAGACTCCCCAGTTCTTGATTCCCCGTATTGTTCCGCCTGATCTGAGGATGAGGGAGCCGGCTGTGCGGGCGATTCTGTCTCGGGGGTTAGTGTTGATGGCCCTGGTAGGGGATGACGGCTGAGAATGCGCACTCTTTCACCTCTAAGAGGTTGCCCGGCCG